>JAVJIF010008513.1:0-162822 GCA_038442645.1 Agave tequilana
GTCTTAGCCGTCCGAAGACCCATGGTCATGACGCACAAGACAAAAGGAAAATTTCAACCCAAATGGGAAGGACCATTTGTAGTAGAGTCAGTCTACTCAAATGGGTCATATCGCCTCATAACTTCAAATGGCGATACACTCATGATGCCGATCAATGGCAAATTCTTGAAGAGTACTATCCTTAATAGTACTCTTCCTCCGATCAAGTTAAAAGTACACCTCTGATCAAACATCCGACGCCCTCGACGGCTAAGGATAGAGGAAAATGTCGGCCTTTAAGCCCGACATAATCCTCGACAACTCATCATGCTGAGGGGAATAGCATGACTAGCCCAGCTCAAACGGTAGTTGGTAAAGGCATGTCAAACCCGTTGACAGCTGAGGATTTGCTAAAAATCCTAAGGGACACGTTCCCATTTGATCCGGCGCCTCCGACGGCTAAGGATAGAGGAAAATGTCGGCCTTTAAGCCCGACATAAATCCTCGATAACTCATCATGCTGAGGGGAATAGCATGACTAGCCCAGCTCAAACGGTAGTTGGTAAAGGCATGTCAAACCCGTTGACAGCTGAGGATTTGCTAAAAATCCTAAGGGACACGTTCCCATTTGATCTGGCGCCTCCGACGGCTAAGGATAGAGGAAAATGTTGGCTTTTAAAATGTTGGCTTTTAAGCCCAACATAAATCCTCGATAACTCATCATGCTGAGGGGAATAGCATGGCTAGCTCAACTCAAACGGTAGTTGGTAAAGGCACCTCAAACCCGTTGATAGCTGAGGGTTTGCTAAAAATCCTAAGTGGACTTGATTCCACTCTTTCCTCCAAATCCCTTACCAATTCTCATCCACACAAATGGTAAGACCACAAAAAAAACAATCGTTGCCAAGTTAACACCTTATCTCTGGTAATGAGATACCCCTTGTAGAGTACAAATCTTGCTTGTCAACTCTACATTTTGCAAGTTAACACTACACCTCTGGCACTTCAAATCTCACTTGTCAATTCTCATCCATAGAATGACAGGTCCTCAAACCGTTTTCGGCTCAAGCCAATTCTTGTCAAGTTAATATCATACCTCTGACAAAACCGCTGTTTAAGTTAACATTATACCTCTAAGCAGCACTTCAAGTTTCTGCCAGATTTAATATTACACCTCTGACAGTCACTTTTCTTCAGTCTTCCATATCGAAGCTGAAATGCATGATGCCAAGTTAACAATACACCTCTAGCATCTGAGTCATCGCTAAGTTCAACAATACACCTATGGCCATGACCTTTCCTCGACTTCCTTGTTCAAGCCGAGATGAATGATGCCAAGTTAACACTACACTTCTAGCATCCGAGTCATCGCTAAGTTCAACAATACACCTATGGCCATGACCTTCCTCGACTTCTTTGTCAAAGTCGAGACGACTAATGCCAAGTTCAATATTACACCTCTAGCATTATCCTCACTGTTAAGTTAAACATCACACCTATGACAGTGACTTCCTCAGTTTTCCTAAATAAAACTGAGATGCTGATGAGTTAAGTTAATATCACACCTCTAACTCATGCCCTTGTCAAGTTAACATTACACTTCTGACAAGACTACTTCTAAACCGTTAAGTTAATATCACACCTCTAACGGTAAAGACCTTCCTAGATTCCCCGCGAGTCTAGTCTCATTTGATACTCTCCCCGACAGAGTATCAAGTTCATTTAGAAACATTGTTGGTTAACATTACACCGTTAACAATGTTTCCGTCAAACTCCCCAGCTGATCTTAAATCAAGTTAATCCCAAATCCTTGATAAAAGTTCATCTTCCCTGGGGGTACGAACTCCACTTGTCACTTTCTTTTACAAAGTGGCAGGTCCACCAAAAATCATCCCATCCCTGTCAAGTTAATATCACACCTCTGACAGTATCATGAAAACTCCTGAAATAGGATCTTTCCTTACAAATCTTGACTTATTAAGATTACCACTATAATTTTGATAAGGTCAAAAGATTCCTTGCTTCTACGTGTCTAACTGAAGACAAAAAGTTAAGACAATGAAGGAGGCAAAAAGAAAAGTGTCACTTTTATTTATATATCCAAGCATATGAAAGTGATACAAAACGCTCTCTTATACAATAAGATGAGTGTTACAATTAAGGAGTACAAAGAAGTCCCTCTCTCTCTCTCAGAGGCCGTACTCACTCCTTGAAACCGCATCTGATCCCAGGTGCACAATTGGAGCCGATTGCGCCATGGCGATGACGCAAAAGTCGAAAGCGCCCTAGCTGACTAAGCTAAGAGCAATGGTGTTCTTGAGGTCCAGCGGCAGCAGAAAGTCCTGCAACCCTTCATTCATCACCATCCCTTTCCCCAGCAGGCCATCCAACGGAGTGTCCTCGATGTCACTTCTGGAGTAGGGAGAGGAAGAGGATCTTTCCGCCACCGCAACCGCCGGAACCTCCTCGCCATCATACTTGACCTGACCATCTCTTGCCATCAGACATGGTTGGTGCAGAAGATCTGAAGAGACCTTGGCGAGATTTGGGTCCTCGTCGGAGATATAATTTACTCTCTCACAAACGACGAGGACCATAATTTACTCTCTTACAAACGAACATTGAGCAAGTTCGCCCGCCGATATATTCTTTCCGGGCCCAGTAAACCTGAAAAGGACGAGCAAACCTACCTGCAAAGAATAAACAAGAGAGTTAGAAAATCTGAAACTTAGTACACTTCGACAAAGAAAACTAAGTAACAGACGCGGCAGTCATTGAAGACTTCAGACGCGGGAACAACCCGCACGGTCAAACCACCGCGTCGGCAGAAACAGACACGAGTCAAAACTGTGCCACGCACAGGATTCAAACGCGGCCTCAGTTTGCACCCGCGCTTAATGCACAAGACGCGAAAAACTTCAGAACGCCGAAAATTGCCATCTCTCTGTTGGGTGAACAGGAGTTGCAAGATTCAGGTCTGAAACGCGCCAAGGCAATGGCCATGAGCAAAGCCAGCGTCAAGAGCCCGCGCTCAGAGAAGTTCAAGTCACCGGCACAAATTCCAGAATAGGAATGCACCAGGATTTCATTCAGATGGCTATGCCAAAGTACAGGCTATGGACATCATCGGGTGACATACCAGCAGAGGCCCCTGTCCAGAGTTGGCCACTCTGCATCCAAACACGGGCGCGCAAGATGATCCGAGAGAGGATTCCTTCTGAAGAGACCAAACAGAAGCATGAGAGCTCTGGGTCATCTTCATCCACGGGGTCACCTTCACCCATGAAGACGGTTCTCTGTAAGATAACTCAAGGCGTGGTCTCTCAGAGCAAACAAAAGAAAACAATCCAAGTTTGGATTATTGAAAAGGGGCACACCCTATTTATAGGCAATTCTCAACAACTGCCATTAATGGTGCGTCAATCGGAACCGTCGCGCACGACTGTCAAAGCCCAATCAAAAACGGACGCGTGGAACGCTGCTTTGGAAACCGTCGAAGTGCGCCGATTTTTCAACCGCCAGCGTCAGTTCTGCATGCAAGAGCATTAACGCTTAAATCCATTGAGAGGCCGACGCGTGGATAACTGCCTTGGGAAGCAACGAACGACCCAGAATCCCAATCGACAGCGAAGACTTGACGTTCAAAGATCTCCTAAAATCTTTTAAGTCAGGTTGCATTAAACGCAGATGGGAAAGCCGCGTCCCTTCAGCAGACAAGGCTGCGTCTCTTGCGCCTGCCCGATCTGCGCAAAACATATTTGCGTTATTCAGAGCCGCGTCTCACCTTGAGATTGACGCTGCGTCTCACTCCATGGACTGACGGCCGCGTCTCACTTTATGGATCAATACCGCGTCTCATCTTTTGATTGACGCTGCGTCTCTCTAAGAAATTCGCGTCCTTCCAGTCTGGCCAAATATCGCGTCTACCTCATGGGAGATCAGTCGCGTTCTTATCGCCAAAAAAAGACGCACCCCATGGAAGTCGCTCCTTTACAGCAGTACCATCTCTGCTTTTTGAAAAAGAACCTGCGTTTGGCCTCTTGCTTCTGCAAAATCAGTTCAACAGTACACTGACGCAAGCAGACGACCAACCACTCCTGGCTTAAAGCGCGCCAGTGACAGACTAAAAGCAATCGGGGAGGTTTAGACTGTGCATCTAGACACTCAACATGATCAACTCTGGGGGCTTCAAAGAGTTCAACAGTACACTCACGAAGACCAACTCCAGATAGATTAAACCCGGAGCATCAACAGTCTAGTCATGAAGGCGAACTCAGCTAGAGTCCAAAGTATTTCGAAATCCGTCCCAGTTAACTGCGGAATGTCGAAAACTTTGGAGGGGGTTCTGTAGGTTGTCTAAAAATCACAAAGACAAGCCACCAAAACGCAGAGATTCAAGATCAAGGCGCGTCGGCCCGAAGCCCGCGTCTCAGCATCAAGGCGCGTCGGCCCGAAGCCCGCGTCTCAGCATCAAGGCGCGTCGGCCCGAAGCCCGCGTCTCAGCATCAAGGCGCGTTGGCTCAACGCCCGCGTCTCCGCATCAAGTCGCGTCGGCCCGAAACCCGCGTCTCAGCATCAAGGCGCGTCGGCCCAAAGCCCGCGTCTCAGCATCAAGGCGCGTCGGCCCGAAGCCCGCGTCTCAGCATTAAGGCGTGTTGGCTCAACGCCCGCGTCTCAGCAACAAGGTGCCCCCACCTTGGTTGTAACCACCCCGATTATGGCGCCATCCACCGCCCATGTAGCGGGGAAGTTGGCCCTCATCGTGGAGCACTTTTAGGGGGCACGATCACCCCCTAAAAACCCTATAAATAGTCCCGTCACTATTGAAGGGGACGACGACAATTATCGGGCAAGGAGGGGATTCAAGAAGGAAAAAAGGAGAGATCAGAGAAAAACAACAGACACACAGGGAGAGACGTACCTACATACAGGCATACGCATCCAACACGCGTAGAGAGAGACACGCACGATCACCGGACGAAGGCATCGTCAACAGAGAAGAGAGAAGACTCTTCAGCAAGCTTACTGCGTACTAGCTGCTCTTTGCCTAGCTCCTCTTCTAGAGTTTTGGTAGACAGAGCCGAGTTACTCTCTCTACCGACCGAAGAGAAGATCCCCGACGGTCCAAACAGTCATCCGGTCAACGGAGAACAAGATTCACTCTCCACCGCCACACGAAGAACCCAGCATTAAACAAAGGGGGATTCAGATTCAACATCCTCCCTCCCTTGTAACCGGAAAGAAAGGAAAGTCTGGTTGTAATTGTTTCAACTGATTCAAGGAAATTTTACACCCCGATCTTTCTCACCTAAATCTCCTTCCGGGCACCTACACCTAGGCCAGAAAGGTCGACAAGGCGTGCACCGGCACCAGACACATCCCTCCAAACAAAGCGGAAGGATAACTTGGCGACGGAGACCAAATCTCCCGCCAAACCTCAAACAGGCAGGGCAAGTGGCTCTTCAAGCCAGCCACGCCCCAACAAGCAGTATTCCTTCAAGGAGGAACACGTCGATTCGCTCTTCAAGCTACTCAACAAGAGCAATCGACTAAAGCTCCCTGAAATTAGGCGCCCGGAGGAAGTTGGCAAGACCGACAATCCCAACTACTGCATGTACCACAGGATGTTGGGACATCCTACCAAAAGCTGCTACGTCTTCAAAGACATCCTTCAGGCTTTGATTGACGCGGAGGTGCTAAAGCTCCGACCAGAGCAAAAGAAGGTCACGGCTAATGTGACGTCGGTTCTCCAGTTCGGGAGACAGCCTCCAACGCCTGCGGGGGTAACTCCTATTCCAAGGGAGAATTAAGAGTGGTCAACACAGACCCTCACCAGCAGCAGGAGAAGGGCTTGGTACCTGTCCCTACGCCTCAAGGGGAAATTATGTGGGTCCACCCCGACCTAGTGGACAACCAGCAGTGGACTACTGTAACCAATAGGAAGTCCAAAGGCAAGGCAAAAGCTTCGTCCTGCCATGTGGTATGTGCTTCCTCCCGAGAAGCAGAGGATGATGTTCCCTCACTAACTGATTCAGAAGAGGAAACAATAGTCTTGGCCGCAGAGCCCAACCAACCAATGACGGGGACTCGTTCAGGACAGCCCTACTTGAAGCAGTACGGCGAAGTGGCGGTAAACCCTCCGCAACCGGCCGCAGAGCCAACTAGGCCCTCCACGAAGCCACCTGTGGAGAAGCAGAAGGAGACTCGATTCTCTCGAGCCCTTCAAAGAGGCATCGCGGAAAAGTCTTCGGCACCTTACCGCTTTGATGTCCTGGCTCAGCTGGCCAACATTCCGGCACGCATTACCTTGTATGAACTTCTTAGACTATCAAAGTCGACCAGGGAAGCTCTGCAAGAAGCTCTGGCAAATGCTGAGGTCTTCATGACTCAGGTGCCGAAGGAGGAAGATGTAGAGGATTGCCTCCACACTTCCCAGAATGCCCCCTGCATCACCTTCACGGCAGATGATATGCAGGTCAAAGGGAAGCATGATCGACCCCTGTACTTCACAGGTTATATCGGATCATCTGAGGTGAACCGCATTCAGGTAGATCCAGGGTCCGCATTGAGCATCATGCCTCGCCGAGTCATGCAACACCTCGGTATCCCTACTCACCGTCTGAGCCCTACACAGACGACCATCTACGGGTTCAATGCCAATGGCACCCGTCCGATGGGGAAAATCAAGCTCAAGTGCCAGATTGGGAGCCTCAAGTCGGAGGTGACGTGCTACGTCATCGATGCCGACACTTCCTACAATCTGCTGCTGGGACGACCATGGATCCACCGCAACTCCATCGTTCCCTCCACTCTTCACCAAGTCATGAAATACATTGACGCGAGTGGGAAGGTGCAAACGTTGGTTGCCGAAAGGTATCCGTTTAAGGGGGTCGAGAATTATTTCACGGATTCCCTCTTATATCAGGATCCGGTGGATGAAACCCCGCAACTGGAGGTGTCAGACTCTGGTAATGAGGCTGACACTGAGACCGAGCAAGAAAAGTGCCTGTGGGAGTTAGAACCACTTGTAAAGAGCACTAATAAGCTCGATGTTGATAATACCACCGACGATGCAGGCGGCTGGTATATTAATGAGAATTTAGACTTTGAGTACTTCTCTGCGTGTGCATCCGATTCAATACCGTCGGATACTACTACCGACGTAGACGATGACATCTGGTCGGCAATGGATGCTTTAACATCATTGCATGTACCAGTAAAATCATCTTTCGGGACATACCAGGATAATGGTGATGCGCAGGAATCTATATTCATGGTTCCGACAAGGCGAAAAGGCCAAAAACTAATTCTTTTTGGGCGAATGACGACTGAACCAACTCCCCGCGAAGAATCAGAAAGCGAGGAGGAATCCCCTCAGCTCGACCATTATGAACCAAAACGCTCAAAATGATGAAGTGCATGGGGTATGACCTAACCAACAGACCCGGGTTGAACTTCGGCAAAGGGAGAAGAACGCTACTTCGATCTTTTGTGCCGAAAGGGAAGGCCCCCGATTATTATCATCGGACGCGCAGGGGGTTGGGCTATGTATCAACTCCGGTCCCATCAGCCTCCGATTCTCAAGAATCGTCGAGCAACGATTACTCTTCAGACACATCATCTTGGGAGTCAGATGTCAGTGTCGGCAACATCTTCAAGGAACTTTCAGTGAACATGGTTTCGACAACCACCTGGAAGATGAAAATGAAGAAATGATCCAAGCTGATACAGATCCTTGGATCAAACATTTAAACGCTCTTTGGGACGTCCGCTTTGAACAGCGCGAGCCACCCACAGAAGACAAGGTTGTTCAGATCAACCTAGGAGATGAGGCTAACCCTAAGCCCATCTTCATAAGTGACGGCCTGTCGCCTTCAGAGAAGAAGGATCTAATATCTCTTGTACAAGAGTATATAGATGTCTTCGCCTGGAACTATGAGGACATGCCAGGGCTTGATCCGCAAGTGGCCATGCACCGCCTCAACATCAATTCGGACGTAAAACCTGTCAAACAACAGCAGCGACGGTTCCGTCCCGAAATAATGGAAGCAATTCAATCAGAAGTCAGAAAGCTCATTGATTCTGGCTTCATCAGAGAAGAACAGCATCCCGACTGGGTAGCCAACATCGTCCCCGTCGCCAAGAAGAACGGGAAGATCCGGATCTGCATCGACTTCCGCGATCTGAACGAGGCCTGCCCCAAAGACGAATTCCCATTGCCAATCACAGATGTCATGATTGACAATACTTGTGGATTCGAACGAATGTCCTTCATGGACGGATTCTCAGGATACAATCAAATCAAAATGTATCCTGATGACGAAAAGCACACCTCCTTCAGGACACCCCTAGGAGTGTATTGCTACACCGTCATGCCCTTCGGACTGAAGAATGCAGGGGCAACATATCAAAGGGCCATGAATGCCATTTTCCATCAGCAAATACGCAAAACAGTGGAATGTTATGTTGATGACATCGCGGTAAAAAGCCGCACTAAAGGTGATCATATAGCGGACCTGAAGGTGGTCTTCGACATCATGCGGGCTCATCAGTTGAAGATGAATCCCACAAAGTCTTTCCTGGGGTGGCTAGTGGTAAGTTCTTAGGATTTGTTGTAACGTCCACCGGAATTCATTTGGACCCAGAAAAGGTTCGCGCTATCCAAGAGATGCAACCCCCTAGAAATCTCAGAGAACTCAGAGGATTGCAGGGACGATTGGCGTACATCCGCCGGTTTATCTCGGACCTCTCCGGAAGATGCCAGCCCTTCGCTAAGTTGATGAAGAAGGGTGTCTCATTCATTTGGGATGACGCTTGCCAACAAGCGTTCGAGGAAATCAAGCAATACCTCACCCAACCACCAGTCCTTGCAGCTCCAGTATCCGGAAAGCCGTTTCTGGTGTATGTCCGAGCGATGGATCATTCTTTGGGAGCTCTACTAGCTCAGAATGACGATCAGGGACGTGAGCAAGCAATCTACTATCTAAGTAGAACAATGATCGGAGCCGAACATCGGTACAACCCGATCGAGAAGGAATGTTTGGCACTAGTGTTCGCCATTCAGAAAATGCGACACTATCTGGTAGGCCAGACTATAAATGTCATATCAAAAGTCAATCCTTTGAGGTTACTTATGACAAAGCCTTCTTCACTAAATGGCCGGCTGGCAAAATGGGCCATGTTGCTATCCCAGTATGATATGCACTTTCTGCGCAGAAAGCCATTAAGGGACAAGCGGTGGCTGACTTCCTAGCTGAACACCCAGATCCGAGGGCAGCCAAAGTCTACGAGGATCTCCCAGACGAAGTGGCCGAAGCCTACCTGACTCAGACGTCGTTCGAAAGTCAAGTGTGACAACTTTTCTTCGACGGTGCATCAAGGACAAGCCCCAAGGGACACGTAGTGGCGGGGGTAGGAGTAGTACTTGTCTCCCCACAAAATTATGTGATACCCCGAGCTGTCTCACTAACGGAGCCTTGTTCCAACAATGTGGCAGAATACAATGCTCTATTGATTGGGATACAGCTCGCCGATGAGATTGGCGTTAAAAATCTCGAGGCATACGGTGATTCTAAACTCATCGTCAGTCAAATTCGCGGGGAGTACGAAGTCAGACATGAGGACTTAGTACCCTATTACAACGCAACTATCCGCATGGCCGAGGGTTTGCTAACTTCTACATCGACCATGTACCGCGCAGGCAAAATGCGCACGCCGATGCACTCGCATCCCTGGCAGCCTCCTTAGCTCTTCCAACTGGAGCAATGGAGAAGATATTCGTCTACAGCCACGACCTGTATTTCCCGAAAAATACTTTCAAGGACTATCATGAGTCAAAGGGAGATTGTCGAGGCAAAGAAGTGCTGGAATTGTCGGCCGGTCCAGAGCTTAAAGACTGGCGATTCCCCTACATCGACTATGTCTTGTACGGCATCCTGCCTGAGGACACCAAGGAAGCGGCTGCCATTCGAAGGAAAGCCCCTAAATTCTACTATAATGCGATCACGCGAACATTGTATCGTCGATCGTATGACGGAATCTTACTTCAGTGTCTCTCACCAAAAGAGGCCCAGGAGGTATTGAAAGAGGCTCACGACGGTACGTGCGGAGCCCATCAACCTGGCCCAAAACTGGCACATCGACTCCAAAGGTTGGGTTACTATTGGCCCAAGATGGTTGCCGACGCCATCGCCTATGCCAAAAGATGTCATGCTTGCCAAATACATGGAGATTTTATCCATCAAGCACCAGGGTACCTCCACTCTACGACCTCTACATGGCCATTTGAAATGTGGGGGATGGATGTGGTTGGTCCTATCAGCCCTCCATCATCAAAAGGACATCGGTTCATTCTAGCAATAACCGATTACTTCTCCAAATGGGCCGAAGCCATTCCTTTGAAGGAGGTGAAGTCGTCCAACGTGATCAAGTTCGTAAAACATCACGTTATTTACCGTTTCGGTGTACCTCGGCGGATTGTCCATGACAATGGATCCCAGTTCATCAGCCAGGCGTTCCAGAGATTCTGTGCTAAGTTCAGAGTCCAGAGTGTGTCTTCAACGGCATACTACCCTGCCGCCAATGGTCTCGCAGAAGCTTTCAACAAGACTATTGGCAAGCTTCTCAAAAAGTTCGTCTCGAAGAGTCAACGCGACTGGGACGACAAGCTAGGCGAATGCTTATGGGCCTATCGCACAACAGTGCGAACCCCGACTAAGGCCACGCCGTTTTCCTTGGTATACGGATGTGAAGCCGTGCTTCCCCTGGAGATCCAAATTCCATCTCTACGCGTCGCCTTGACAGCGGAGATGACGACAGAGGAGAAGCATCGACAGCGACTCCAAGAACTGGAGGCCTTAGACGACAAGCGTCTGCAAGCCCAACAGCAAATCGAGCTCTACCAGGCTCGAATCACCAGAGCCTTCAACAAGAAAGTTAAAGTGCGAACTTTCAAGAAAGGCGATCTTGTCTTAGCCGTCAGAAGACCCATGGTGATGACGCACAAGACAAAAGGAAAATTCTAACCCAAATGGGAAGGACCGTTTGTGATAGAGTCAGTCTACTCAAATGGATCATATCGCCTCATAACTTCGAATGGCGATACACTCATGATGCCAATCAATGACAAATTCCTGAAGAAATACTATCCCTAGACAGTATTCTTCCATTGATCAAGTTAAATATACACCTCTGATCAGAAACATCCGACGCCTCCGACAGCTAAGGATAGAGGAAAATGTTGGCTTCTAAGCCCAACATAAGTCTTCGACAACTCATCATGCTGAGGGGAATAGCATGGCTAGCCCAACTCAAACGGTAGTTGGTAAAGGCATCTCAAATCCGTTGATAGCTGAGGGTTTGCTGAAAATCCTAAGTGGACTTGAGTCCACTCTTTCCTCCAAAATCCCTTACCAATTCTCATCCATAGAATGGTAGGACCACAAAATGCAATCATTACTACGTTAACACTATACCTCTGGTAATGAATACTCTTTGTCGAGTATAAACTTTGCTTGTTAACTCTGCATAGAGTAACAAACTCTCAAATTTGCCAAGTTAACACTATACCTCTGGCATTTCAAATTCCACTTGTCAATTCTCATCAATAGAATGACAGGTCCTCAAATTGCTCTTATCACGAGCCAATTCTTGTCAAGTTAACATTACACCTCTGACAAACTACTGTTTAAGTTAACATTACACCTCTAAGCAGTACATCGAGTGCTTATCAAGTTAATATCACACCTCTGATAGTCACCTTTCTTCAGACTTCCGTATCGAAGCTGAAATGGACGATGCCAAGTTAACACTACACTTCTAGCATCCGAGTCATCGCTAAGTTCAACAATACACCTATGGCCATGACCTTTCCTCGACCTCTTTGTCAAAGTCGAGACGACTAATGCCAAGTTCAACATTACACCTCTAGCATTATCCTCACTGTTAAGTTAAACATCACACCTATGACAGTGACTTCCTCAGTTTTCCCAAATAAAACTGAGATGCTGATGAGTTAAGTTAATATCACACCTCTAACTCATGTCCTTGTCAAGTTAATATTACACTTCTGACAAGACTACTTCTAAACCGTTAAGTTAATATCACACCTCTAACGGTAAAGACATTCCTAGATTCCCCGCGAGTCTAGTCTCATTTGATACTCTCCCCGACAGAGTATCAAGTTCATTTAGAAACATTGTTGGTTAACATTACACCGTTAACAATGTTTCCGTCAAACTCCCCAGCTGATCTTAAATCAAGTTAATCCCAAATCCTTGATAAAAGTTCATCTTCCCTGGGGGTACGAACTCCACTTGTCACTTTCTTTTACAAAGTGGCAGGTCCACCAAAAAATCATCCCATCCCTGTCAAGTTAATATCACACCTCTGACAGTATCATGAAAACTCCTGAAATAGGATCTTTCCTTACAAATCTTGACTTATTAAGATTACCACTATAATTTTGATAAGGTCAAAAGATTCCTTGCTTCTACGTATCTAACTGAAGACAAAAAGTTAAGACAATGAAGGAGGCAAAAAGAAAAGTGTCACTTTTATTTATATATCCAAGCATATGAAAGTGATACAAAACGCTCTCTTATACAATAAGATGAGTGCTCTCTTATACAATAAGATGAGTGTTACAATTAAGGAGTACAAAGAAGTCCCTCTCTCTCTCAGAGGCCGTACTCACTCCTTGAAACCGCATCTGATCCCAGGTGCACAATTGGAGCCGATTGCGCCATGGCGATGACGCAAAAGTCGAAAGCGCCCTAGCTGACTAAGCCAAGAGCAATGGTGTTCTTGAGGTCCAGCGGCAGCAGAAAGTCCTGCAACCCTTCATTCATCACCATCCCTTTCCCCAGCAGGCCATCCAATGGAGTGTCCTTGATGTCACTTCTGGAGTAGGGAGAGGAAGAGGATCTTTCCGCCACCGCAACCGCCGGAACCTCCTCGCCGTCATACCTGACCTGACCATCTCTTGCCATCAGACATGGTTGGTGCAGAAGATCTGAAGAGACCTTGGCGAGATCTGGGTCCTCGTCGGAGATATAATTTACTCTCTTACAAACGACGATGACCATAATTTACTCTCTTACAAACGAACATTGAGCAAGTTCGCCCGCCGATATATTCTTTCCGGGGCCCAGCAAACCTGAAAAAGGACGAGCAAGCCTACCTGCAAAGAATAAACAAGAGAGTTAGAAAATCTGGAACTTAGTACACTTCGACAAAGAAAACTAAGTGACAGACGCGGCAGTCATTGAAGACTTCAGACGCGGGAACAACCCGCACGGTCAAACCACCGCGTCGGCAGAAACAGACGCGAGTCAAAACTGTGCCACGCACAGGATTCAAACGCGGCCTCAGTTTGCACCCGCGCTTAATGCACAAGACGCGAAAAACTTCAGAATGCCGAAAATTGCCATCTCTCTGTTGGGTGAACAGGAGTTGCAAGATTCAGGTCTGAAACGCGCCAAGGCAATGGCCATGGGCAAAGCCAGCGTCAAGAGCCCGCGTTCAGAGAAGTTCAAGTCACCGGCACAAATTCCAGAATAGGAATGCACCAGGATTTCATTCAGATGGCTATGCCAAAGTACAGGCTATGGACATCATCGGGGTGACATACCAGCAGAGGCCCCTGTCCAGAGTTGGCCACTCTGCATCCAAACGCGGGCGCGCAAGATGATCCGAGAGAGGATTCCTTCTGAAGAGACCAAACAGAAGCATGAGAGCTATGGGTCATCTTCATCCACGGGGTCACCTTCACCCATGAAGACGGTTCTCTGAAAGATAACTCAAGGCGTGGTCTCTCAGAGCAAACAAAAGAAAACAATCCAAGTTTGGATTATTGAGAAGGGGGCACACCCTATTTATAGGCAATTCTCAACAACTGCCATTAATGGTGCGTTAATCGGAACCGTCGCGCACGACTGTCAAAGCCCAATCAAAAACGGACGCGTGGAACGCTGCTTTGGAAACCGTCGAAGTGCGCCGGTTTTTCAACCGCCAGCGTCGGTTCTGCATGCAAGAGCATTAACGCCTAAATCCATTGAGAGGTCGACGCGTGGATAACTGCCTTGGGAAGCAACGAACTACTCAGAATCCCAATCGACAGCGAAGACTTGACGTTCAAAGATCTCCTAAAATCTTTTAAGTCAGGTTGCATTAAACGCAGATGGGAAAGCCGCGTCCCTTCAGCAGACAAGGCTGCGTCTCTTGCGCCTGCCCGATCTGCGCAAAACATATTTGCGTTATTCAGAGCCGCGTCTCACCTTGAGATTAACGCTGCGTCTCACTCCATGGACTGACGGCCGCGTCTCACTTTATGGATCAATACCGCGTCTCATCTTTTAATTGACGCTGCGTCTCATCAAGAAGACCGCGTATCAATCTGTGATTGACGCCGCGTCTCATCAAAAGGACTTAGTGAAATCTGAGTTCCTAGTGAATGATGACCGCGTCTCACTCTGTGATTGACGCTGCGTCTCATCAAAAGGACTTAGTGAAATCTAAGTTCAGGTGGACTGACGCCGCGTCTCATTAAAAGAACTTAGTCCTATCTAAGTTTAGTATTCACAGCCAGTGATCAAGAAGTTGGGTTCATCCGCAGCTAAGCAAAGAAGGTGGAGCCAAAAACTTCGAAACTTTTATATCAAAAGAATGATAAAAGTGGATACAAAACACTCTTGATAAATTGAGTGTCCTTTTCTTTACAAAAAGAAAAAGAAAAGAAGGCTAAATGTCCTGGTTCGCCAAGGAACGGATTTGTTCCCTAAGGCGGTGAATCTCGTGTTGGCGTGCCCTTTCAGCTTCCATAATGGCCTGGTTCCGCAGCTCCGCTTCGGATAAGAAATTTCTTGCGGCCAGCTGCGTTCGCAGAGACTCCACCCTGGAAGAATGTAGAGACAGACTCTCTTCAGCTCGCGCCTTAGCAGCCCGTTGCTCCTCTAGCTCCTTCTTGAGGGTAACAAGCTTCTCCTCATTAAGCGCAAGCACAGCTTCTGCCCTGGCAATGGTGTCCCGAGCCCTGATGATGACTTGCTCTGTGCTCTGCACGGTAAGCTCGGATTCCCTTGAATCGTCAGCTAGTTTCTGACATTCAGCCTGGGAATATTCGAGGCTGCGAATCTCTGCAGCGATTTGTGCCTCCGCCTCCTGTCGCTCTCGCTCTTGAGCAGCTAGGAGCCTGGTCAAGGTGGCCTGGGCCTCACCAAAAGAGCCAGCATCTTCCAAAGACTCCAGCTCCTGCAGGCCGTCTCCCAGATGCTCCACCACCCGCAGACACGCCTTGGCAAGTGAGGGGCCTCCGGTTAATTCGACATTCACAGCCAGATTTTTAAGAAGCGTCTGGGCAAACTGAAAGGTGCTGTTTTCACGTAAGATGAGATCAATACATGATCCCATCGAAGCGAAGAATTGTTGCACCATTTGACGTGCCAGTTCCCCCATGTCTTCACCACCTAGGAAGCTTCCCGACCCCTTTTCTGTCACGGGATAAGGGATATAGAGCGGATCCTCTCGCACCAGAGCCGTGCTGGCCGTCGATACGGCAAGAGCCGGACTGGCCGCTGACGCTTCCGGAGGTACTACCTCTGTAGGAGCCTCCACGACCAATGAGGGAGTAGTAAGCACAACCTCCTCAGAAACCTCCACCGAGACTTGAGCTGTATGGCCTTCTGGAAGGGTACCAACCATCGGACTCTCCACCTGAGCCCCCTCAGTCCTCTCTGCAAGTTATCGCAGCGTCAGCCACAATGATGGAAAAGCGAAACATTTAAAACGTCAGAGCTGCCTTACCAAGTTGGAGGTCCAGAGGTGTCGAATCCTGCGGGGTAGAATTCTCCCCGGCTTCAGCAGTAACCTCCTCGCCCGGCAGAGTGAGAGCCTCCTCAGCCTCAGTGGTTGCTTCCTCTTCTGGCAGAGTGGAAGGCTCCCCAGTTTCAACAGCTGCCCCCTTTGAGGGTATCTCAGCAGCCGAGACCTCAATCCCCTTGGGCCGGGTCAACTCTATCACCAACTCCTCAATATGCGAGGAGGTTGTAGCCTCAGCATCTTCGGCCGACCCTGCAACATAAGAGAAGAATGTTAGAACATCCTCTTCAAATATGTAAAGAGAAATTAGGACAGAAGATGGAAAGAGTACCTTCAGCAGGGATAATCGCTAGCGGTGATACAGTCGATGGCTCACCCTCATATTGTTCCTCCTCCGAGATGTGGAAGAATTTGCTCTGATCAGGAAGAGCGGGTTCATCGCCATAGTCGACCTCGTCTTCAAAGGCGCTTTTCCCCGATAACGAAGAAGACGACAGCGCAACGCGAGGAAGCTCCGCAACAGGAGCCTTACCTCCAATTATCCCAGTGGTAGGACTAGGGTCGACTGCCCTAGGACTGGAAATGAAGACGCTAGGAGACCCCGGCTGCTGTGTCTCGTCTCTCCCTTCATGAGCAGAAGAAGGCTCGGGTTGAGCTGAGATGCCTGCAATCTCAACATCCCCTCCAGTCATTATGTCGACCTCCAGTGACTCGTCCTCTTCGGCGGCGGTGGACTCGTCAACAAGCTCCCCTTCCTCCACGGTCTTGCTGCGCGACCTAGGAGCACGGACCAAGCTTGGGAAATCTTCATCTTCTGGCGGTTCCTCAACTCTAACAAGGACGTCTTCAGGAGGAGCCTCAACTCCAGCAGAGATGTCTCCGGATTGAGAGACTTCAGCCGTTAAGTCCCTCCGAGCCTTCTTTGGGGCAGGCTCAGCAATAGAAGCAGAGCGTCGATGACGCTTGCTCGCCACCTGCTTAGACCCCCTTGCCCGCGGCTCCTCCCTCGTGGCTGGTGGCTCCGCCCTTGTCGCTCGTGGCTCTGCCCTTGCCGGTCGCGGCTCCGCCCTCACTACTGGGGGCTCCCTCCTCGATCGTCTCCTGACCTCCTTCTGAGCCTTCAGGTACTGGTTGATTAGTTTTGTCTGTTTACCAGACTCCGACCTCGCCTCGAGATCTGCATTGATGCTCTCAATGCATGAGAACTCCGGAACAAAATCTGGTGTCTGGATGGCTTGGGAGTACCAAGTGCAGAAACTGAAGCTCGTACGGCACTTGGGCCCCTCGATAGGTAGACAGAATGTTGCTCCCGTCCCTCCGGCCACACTGTAGTACCAGGCCCGAGCACCTTCAAACAGATTGCCTTCGAAGGCAAGTTGAGTATTGGGATTGCCGACGTAGAGTTGATCGTAGCCGAACTGTCGGGCGAAGCGACTCGGCATATACGGCTCAATAGTGCATGAAGTCCCTTGCCGGAACAGCACATATCCTGGCCGGATGTTGATCAACCACCAGAAGAGTCCCGCAGACAGTTGCGAGAAGCCATCCCGGCCAGCGACATCAGCGAACAGCTCCCCGAAAGCTACACCAGGAATCTCTGGAGAGCAGCGATTGAGCTGGTAATTCGTGGCGATTGATAGACGCTTCCGAACATAATATATGTAGGCGTCACACCATTCCGAACGTTCCAGCCGCTGCACAAATGGGACATGACCCACACCCCCACGCGCCGCCGTCATCAAGGAAGGGCAGTGCATCACATACCAAGCCATGAGGTACGTGTAAGGCAGCTCGATCCGAGGGTTGGGACGCTTCACCATTGGATTCCCCTCTGAGTCAACATATGGCTTTCCATGGGAATCAACAGTCTTCGGGGGTTCGCAGAAACTTTTGGTTAACGCCCGCAGCCCGCTCTGAATGCCAGCCGCTACGGCCGGAAGAAGGGATATGGGGCTGCCATGAGCCAGGAGCACCGCCGGGTATACCACATCTGCAACAATAACTTCATGTGGCAGCGTGGGCACCACACATCTCTTCAGCCACAACATCAGGAAGCCCGCCAACAGTGCTCGATCAGAGATAGGGGTCCGGGCTTGATGGTGGAAGCTTTCAAAAACCAGGTCGGGGTCGAAACCGTCCTCATTCGACTCCGTGGTGTAAAAGCTGTCCGGAGCCGCGTCGATCCTGTCTTCGATCTCCCTGTCAGAACTGGGAGCCAGTCGGATTATCGGGAGGTCTTTCTTGTGGACATTGTTGAACAGATAACAAGCCCAGGACAACTGCTTGACCCCTGCTGACCTCCAGGCAGTTGTTTGACTGCTGATGTGGAAGTGGCACATCACCTCCCAGTAGGTCTCGTACACCAGAGGAAATTCTTCTTTCAAGAAGTGGAGTTCCTTAGTGGTAGGGACATATTCCTCATAAGGAATGTCCCCTGACGCTAGTCCCAAGACCTCATGCAACTCGTGCAGTGCAAGGCCCATCTCTCCAACCGGGGTGAAGAATGTCCCTGCTAGTGGGTTATAGCGCTCCAGGATCCCAAAGAAGTTATGAGAGCTCATTGGGATACCCCACTGCACGGCCCTGATTGCTGGGTACAATCCCACACGCTCTAGCAGCACCTTAAGTTCGATAAGGACGAAACCCACCATCCTGCCCCACTAAGAATTCCCTGAAGAATGGACCCACCCATACGCACGGAACTCGACAGGATAGTCACCTTCCGCCTCCATGAACGCATTAAGGAAGGTAGCGCCAAGCTGAGGTATCTCCCCAACCGGAACCTCAGACTTACGCGACGCGGGGAACAGGCCGAGAACCGACCTGTCATGACTATCATAGCAGTATACCTTCTGGAAGCTCAAGGCACCGAGCGTGATCTCAGGGACATATTGGGAAACATCCCATTCCATCTTCCGAGGGACGGACATGTGCTGGAAGTAGGACATCGGGAACATCCTCTCCATATCCGGAAGAAAGAATCTTCCGCCCTTTATCTGACGGAGCCATTTGTAACTTCCTTCAGACACGCGACGGCCGTCGTCATGGACGTGATCCCCGAAGAAGAAGGCAGGCTTCTCCAGCCTGACGCCATCATCCGTTTTGAATGCGGCATCGGTCATAAGCGCCCGGAAGGTTCCCCTGTCAACATTGGAGAGCCTCTCCCTGCGATCTGGCGACTGGTCAGCAGTCACTGGGACACTCATTCTTTGCACGAAGGTCAAGCCCCGGTCGGCGCCTCCTACCAAAGTGGCGTATCTTGGCGAGCGAGCCAGGAATATGTCGTACTGCAAAAGAAAATGACACTTAGTCAGATACTTTACCAAAAGCAAGGAAAAATGCTAAGTGTTCAAAACCTAGACGCAGAAGAGATACTGGACTCAGGAATTGTCTAAATCCACGTCCAGACCTGCGAATCTGCGTCCAAACGCAGAAGAGATCCTAGACACAGGAATTGTCTAAATCCGCGTCCAGACCTGCAAATCCGCGTCCTGCAAACCAAGACTTATGAAAATCCTAAGTACTTGGATTCAGACGCCAAATTCATCAAAATCGGCGGCTAGAGACACAGAACGCAAGGATCAAATCCGCGTTTTGCAAACCAAGACTTGTGAAATCCCAAGTACTTGGACTCAGACGCTAAATTCATTAAAATCGGCGCCTGATGGCACCAAAACGCGGCACAGAACGCAAGGATAAAATCCGCGTTCTGCAAACCGCGTCCAGAGACCTTCACAATTAGAAATATTCTAAGTGAAGGATCCGAAGTGCAGAGCTCACTGGCGTCGGATCATCAAACCCGCGCCCCGGTTATCATCTCAAGGACTGCGTCCGAGAATCAAACACGATTTTGTGTTAATGGTTCTTAGGGTTCTATGAACTTGTGTTAATGGCGAAACTCACGCCGAAGAGGCATTTTACCTCGGAAAACAGCCTCTTGCGTGGAGGAAGCGCCCCTCTCGGCCTCGGCGACGGTCGCCTTTGAGGACGATGCAGTTGGCTTAGTCTTGGGTGCCATTGATGTTCAGAAATCTGAGCAAGGAGATGAACAAGTTCGAAGATGAACAGAGAAGGAAATTCTTTTTTTCAGCGAGTACGTTCGGAGAAGAAGATGCATCTCTCCAACTGTTGCCTTTTATAGGCACAGGGATTCGCGAAGATACGCGGCGTGTGGCCCGGTAGACGCTGCAGCGAGTCGCCGCTTGACGCGTGTAACAAAATCGTTTCTGAACGGATAAGATCATGCGTCGCAACCCCGCCACGAGTCAGCAGTCGACACGTGGAGCAGTTCATTTAATGAACCAGGAAATCCGCGCGCCAAAAGGCGAAATTTCGCCGGTTCCCTAGGCCAGCTGGCGGCGTAATCATGACATGGCACAGAATTCGCGCCCAAAGAACGCACCTCCTCGATGGACATGCCACGTCAGCCTCTCCATGAATGCATTCGGAAGGTCGCGTCTCTCTAAGAAATTCGCGTCCTTCCAGTCTGGCCAAATATCGCGTCTGCCTTATGAAGATCAGTCGCGTCTCCATTGCCAAAGGACGCACGTTACAGAAATCGCGCCTTTACAGCAGTACCATCTCTGCTTTCTGAAAAAGAACCTGCGTTTGGCCTCCTGCCTCTGCAAAATCAGTTCAACAGTACACTGACGCAAGCAGACGACCAACCACTCCTGGCTTAAAGCGCGCCAGTGACAGACTAAAAGCAATCGGGGAGGTTTAGACTGTGCATCTAGACACTCAACATGATCAACTCTGGGGGCTTCAAAGAGTTCAACAGTACACTCACGAAGACCAACTCCAGATAAGATTAAACCCAGAGCATCAACAGTCTAGTCATGAAGGCGAACTCAGCTAGAGTCCAAAGTATTTCGAAATCCGTCCCAGTTAACTGCGGAATGTCGAAAACTTTGGAGGGGGTTCTGTAGGCTGTCTAAAAATCACAAAGACAAGCCACCAAAACGCAGAGATTTAAGATCAAGGCGCGTTGGCTCAACACCCGCGTCTCCGCATCAAGGCGCGTTGGCTCAACGCCTGCGTCTCAGCATCAAGGCGCGTTGGCTCAACGCCCGCGTCTCAGCATCAAAGCGCGTTGGCTCAACGCCCGCGTCTCCGCATCAAGGCGCGTTGGCTCAACGCCCGCGTCTCAGCAACAAGGTGCCCCCACCTTGGTTGTAACCACCCGGATTGCGGGGCCATCCACCGTCCATGTAGCGGGAAAGTTGGCCCTCATCGTGGAGCACTTTTAGGGGGCACGATCACCCCCTAAAAACCCTATAAATAGTCCCGTCACTATTGAAGAGGGGACGACGACGACAATGATCGGGCAAAGGAGAGATTCCGAGAAAGAAAAAAAGGAGAGATCATCGACAGAGAGAGAGAGAGAAGACTCTTCAGCGAGCTTACTGAGTACTAGCCGCTCTTCGCCTACCTCCTCTTCTAGAGTTTTGGTAGACGGAGCTGAGTTACTCCCTCTACCTGCCAAGGAGAAGATCCCTCGACGGTCCAGGACGGTCATCTGGTCAACGGAGAACAAGATTCACTCTCCACCGCCACCCGAAGAACCCAGCACTAAACAAAGGGGGAATTCAAGATTCAATATTCTCCCTCCCTTGTAACCGGAAGATTAAGCCGGCTGTAATTTTTCATCTGATTCAAGGAAAAGTTACTCCCAGCCCCCACCCCCTTTTCCGCGTCAAACACCCCTAAACCTCTATAAATAGCCCCGTCGCTATGAAGAAGAGGTCGGACTTTTGGCAATCGCAACAAGGGGGCGACACAGAGAGAAAAGAAGCAGATCAACTCTTCAGCAAGTTCGCTGCGTACGAGCTAGCTTTCGCCTACCTTCTCTTTGAGAGTCTTGGTAGACAGAGCTGAGTTACTCTTTCTACCGGCCGAAGAGGAGATCCCAGAAGGACGGTCATCTGGTCAACGGAGAACAAGATTCACTCTTCACCGCCACACGAAGAACCCAACATTAAACAAAGGGAGGATTCAAGACTCAACATCCTCCCTCCCTTGTAATCGGAAGACTGATCAGTTGTAATCTTCTATCCCGTCAAAAGAATTTTACAATCGAATCCCCTTTTTTCCGACGCGCACAAGAAGGTCAAGTCAATTTTGTACGTAGTATCGAGTATTGATATTGTGATACGTACACCAGGGATCAGGGGGTTACATTTCTCCCCACCTTACAAAAAATTTCGTCCTCGAAATGTCAATTCAGGTGTGAGAATAATATTTACATCCCCAAAATCTAAATGCTACGGGCCCACGAAACTTCCGCTGCGCACTCTGATATCTATAAGGAACTCAGGGTGGAGAATTATTATAGTGAACTGACGCTAACGGATTGGAAGCAATAAGATGAAAAGAAAGCGAGAAGAAAATCAGAAATTCTGGTTGACAACTGTAAGTAAGGAATACAAAAGAGTCAATGAATGAATTGTCAATGACATTGTATTCTTGTACTCATCGTTGGAATTCCCAAATTCAAATACAGATGAGTTAATGTGAATCTGATTGTACTGTTGATTAGAGCCCAAGCATTGACCCAAGTGGTTACCCACACCAGGTGTAAACCTAGGCTCTGATACCACTATGTAACGCCACGATCCCGCAGGTACGGAGACGTTATGGCGACGTACATACGCAGGGTGGAGATACCCTCACGTACGTACGTTAAGCCTCAGTACAGGTAATAACCTCCATATATACATGAGTTTCAGTATGAAATAAGTACAAGAATACCTGCAGAAAGAGGTTAGTGATTATAACAGATAGAAAAAACAGGGATAAATAAGATAACAGAAACAAATCACAAAGATACCTATGAATGGTCTCGAGGACGAGTCCTATGTGAATCCAATGACATATCTGATAATACGAAAACTCAGATCACCAACCTGGGCACGCAAACCCAGGGTCGTCAGAAAGCGACCTAGTGAGTGGTAAAATGAAGGAAGCAGTAATATGTACTATAGTAATACATGCACGATAATAATATATAATACATGATTTTGTATCGGTAATACCATATAGTAGGCATTTAATAAGCAGTAGAAATATAAAAATGTCATATTTTAATACCATCGCTACCTAGCATATTATCATCGGGTCGGGTTAGAGGGTTTGGGTTTAATGGGTTAAACCCTTAGAGAGAGAGTACAGGGCAGTGCGTTGCTGCCCTGTGTGTGACCGCGCGCGCAGCCGCGCGGCCACGGCGGCCACACCGGCGGCGAGTCGGCCGCCGGTGGTGGTAGACAAAACGGAGAGAGAGGGAGAGAGGAATAGAGAGATTGAGAGAGAGAGAGAGAGAGAGAGAGAGAGGGAGAAAAGAAGTAGAAGAATTGGAAGAAGAAGCAGCAGAAGAAGAAAAGAAGAAGGAAAAAGAAAAAGAAGAAGAAAAGAAGAAGAAAAGAAGAAGAAGAAGAAGAAGAAGAGAAGGAAAAGAAGAAGAAAGGAAGGAGGTGGTGCCCGGTGCGGCCACCGGGGCGCGCCAGCTCGCCGGAGGCCTTGCCACCGGCGGTCTGCCACCGTGGCAGACAGAAAACAGAGAGAAAGAGAGTGTGGGAGAGAGAGACAGTGAGAGAGAGGAAAGAGAGGAATAGAGAGAGAAAGAAATGGGGAGAGAAAGAGAGAGAGAGATTTTATTTAGAGGGGAGAGAGAGAGGCGGTGGAATGGAGGTGGGTAAGGCGGTGGCCTGGCTTGGGGAAGAAGAAAGGCTGTGATTGGAGGAGAAAAGAAAGAAAGAAAGAAAAGGAAATGAATTAAATTAATATTATTTTATTCGATAAAAATTTGGCTAGTTCCGAACGGTTCCCAAAAATTACAGAAAATAGAGAATATTACCCTAAGACATAATGTGAAAACGATTTGAAGAAATTCAGTCTGATTTGCAAACTAAAAATCTTAAAAGGTTTCGCCGGTACTGGGCGATACCGATTTGGCCGGATTTTTGATAAATTCAGAAAAATCTCCAAAAATATCCTAACGTAGATCATATGATTTTAAGACATAAGGTGAAAGCGGATTCTCAAAATTCTACTTCGTTTGTGAAATAAAAATCGTAAAGCCGATTATCGGTATCGGTCGACGCCGACTACGGAGATTTTCCAAAATAATCCAGAAAAATTTCAGAAAATTCTAAAAAATCTAAAATATTAAAAAATGATATCTGAAACTAAAATTAGCTCAATCTGACTACCAAGAAGGTCAAGTCAATTTTGTACGTCGTATCGAGTACTGATACTGTGATACGTGCACCAGGGATCAGGGGGTTACAGTGTGTTTCTCAAGTTTTGGTATAAATTAGTTTATTTTTTCTTTACCTACGTGTTTCCCAAGGTTAGATGAAACACTTTCCTTTGCATCTACTAAAAACAAGCTTTAACACTTTTTCAACCACACCTTTGTTAGTGACCCATATGTGTTTTTAAATGTATAGTTCCTTGAAAAGGTTTTTTGTTTCATATAATTTCAAATACTTACTATTGATAATCATTTTTTTCCCTTCAGAAGTTGACAGTACATAAAAGAGGGTAGCATCAAGAAGTCTACACTCATCCAATTCACAGATAACTACAGTGTATGCTTTTCTGAAAACTCACTAAATTTATCATCATCATGATTATTGTTAGATGCTAATTTGGTAACTAAAGGAAAAAGATCACAATTTACACTAATTATCTAGACAAAGTATTGCTATATAATATCCTGGCAATAGTCATTCGTAACACACTAGCCATGGGCTTTTTTTCCCCCAATATAACACAATGTTTATATGTGCCACTTAGGCCCAGCCCATATTCGAAAGGCCAATGCTAGCCCATGAACTTCATCATTCAAACTAGGACCAAAGCCCACTGTAAACTTTTCCTGTCTTCTCTGGACCTATCACCCAAAAAATTACCAAATATTTAAAGATATTTAACCCATCTCTTCAAAATATACAACTAATTACAAGTAGCTCAAACATTACTCGGGACTCAAAAAGGGAAAATGATGGCAGTTATTAGGTTTTTGGTCTCAACTTTTTACCTAAGTCTATCACTTTTCTATTTGATTATTTTCCAACATGAGACTATATTTACCTATAAATATTCCAGCAATCTCAATCATCATTCACGTTAATCCTTGACAACAATATTCGCATGTATACCTCAATGCAAACTGATTTTGATCTCTCAAGAGGAATTTTGGTCTCTCAAGAGACACTCCCTAGAGGCCGCTAATTATCTAGAATGTAAAACGACCATTGTTGACTCAAAAGCTTAAGCTATTAAGTCTTGATTTCAACTTTCTACTTAATTATCAATCATTTTTTTTTTATTTACTTTTCAATATGAGACTATATTCACACAACAATTTGATATCTAAAGTTCACTCAGTTATTACTTAAAATAATTTCCAAAAAATCTACATAAAAAGTCTAATTAAGGTTAGAAATTAGAAAAATTAAAACATTATTATACTCTCCAGAAAGAACAAGAAAAAAATAAAAATAGTAAAATAAGACCGAGTAAACCTACACTAATATTCTTCCTCCTCCTCTGCCCCTCTTGTGCCTGTCCTTGTAGACAAGTCCACATTAAAAAGCCGGCTATATATAATTCAAACTCTTCATATATTGACTCTTCAAATATTGTTAACAAAATCTCTAATAATATAACAAGTTGTCTCCTAATTAAAAGAATTGTTGGTAAATTTTAGCTAACAATCACAACAATTTGGATCACATACGTTTGGTTCATGTGTGTGCGCCACACACATTATAAGACGGTCAAGCCCTTTTATAATATGTGTGGCTCACAAACTTGAGCCGAACCCGCATATCATACATGCACATTCATTCATGGGTCTCCTATAGTTCAGGAAAATCATGCAACTCTCCAGCCTCCATGAAAATCCTCAGCCAAAAGTCTGTGTCTTCGTCACTTGATGAGCTCTGACCTAGGCTCAACTGGCTGAGCGTGTGGCTTTGCTCCACAGTCGCGGGCACCGACAACGCCTCATTCCAAAAGCTCTCGTCGATCTCAAGCAGTTCTTGACTGCAAGAATCCATGGACTTTGTCGCTGCAGATGAATCGGTTCCTGCGTGAGAGACGTCGCTGTGTGATGTCCAGGCCTGCGATCGAGCTTTTCGCTTGGGCTCTTCGTTCGGATTCATTGTTCTTTTCTTCAGGTGCGTGTGCCACACGTTCTTGATCTCATTGTCAGTTCTCCCTGGCAATCTGGCTGCAATTGCTGACCATCTGCAGATAATTAGCACCGTAGTTAATTAGTGTTTGCTAATTGTGTTTTCAGTATAATTAATAAATTTTTTTTTTACCTGTTGCCAAGCATTTCATGCAAGTTGATGATCATGTCTTCTTCCTCCTTAGTGAAGTTCCCCCTCTTGATATCGGGTCGCAAATAGTTCGTCCAGCGCAGCCTGCAGCTCTTCCCGCACCTCAACAAGCCTGAAGGAGTCAATTACGCGCAAATATTATGTCAGAAATAATTAATTATCAAATTCTATCGATCATGTCCAAAAGATAACGGCCGGCCTGAGTCGTCACTAGTCACACTGCAAGCAACAGATTTGGGAACAGCAAAGAGTGTTAATTACCGGCTTCTTTGGGGAGAGCTCGCCAGTTTCTATGGCCGCACCTCTGGATGTAGGAGACGAGGATGTGGTCTTCCTCTTGAGTCCACGGCCCCTTCTTCAAGCCCATCTTCTCACAACAAGGAGCTCTCACCATTTTTGTTTCTGTGTTGAGCTTTACTCTTTATGCTTACTTCTCTTTGTTTGATCGAGAGAGATCGAGGGAGAGAGAGAGTTGGAATCTAGCCCACCCCTCTCTTGTGTATTTATATTGAAGAAGTAGTGGGAGCAAATTTTGGAAACGTGACATAACTTTGAGTTGGCAGGTTCCTGGAAAGAGAGAGGGTGGCCTCAAATGAATGGAATAGAAAAGTTTGTTCTCTCTCCCTGGGATTTTTCCAGTTGATAGCTGAGTTGATATGCATTTGAGTGAAAAAGGATCAAAATACAATTCTTTTGTCTTAGAGTGGACCAAGCCCATGCCCTGCTGCTTTGCATCATCAAGAACGCGTCGTGGACGACGCGCATTTACTGTAACTTGGTGTAATCTGATGTCAGTCACATTTGAACCCCAGATCTCTTGCCCGACTGTGTAAAAAAAGAGTTCGTTATCAAATACGGATTAAAAAAGTTTTCGCGGGGCAACGAACTTCTCACCCACCACAGTTTTTTAGTTGGCATGCATGAAATGTTCTTGATTGGGAACATTTCTTTTCTTAATAATTTGGATTACTTGTAAGTTTAATCTTCTGAATTGTTCAGATTTGAGAAGTTGTTTGCACCTAATGCTAGTAATTTATTTGGCTCCAAAGTAAACAACCAATTTGGAACTTTTCATGCTTTGGCCAGGTCTGAATCAAAACTACCCTCCACAATTGGGAAGTTAATGTCCTCAAAATTATCAATGAATTTAACTTTTAGTTTGACATTACATTATTTTTAGAGCATTAGTTAACTTTATCATATAAGTTATAAAGAGCTTGAGCGAGTCAAGTGTTAGCATGTGACGGAAGAGATCGTTCATATTTTTAGAAGGATTTTATTCTCTTTTTGAAATGCAGATGCAATACTTTTGCGAGATGAACTAAAGTTTTATATTATATCCACAAAATAAAATAATTAAGGGCTAATTTCATCTCTTTTTCTGATATTTTGCGCAGATTTTTATTGATTTTCCAATGAAAATCCAAGCTAACTATGCTTCTTTCTTCTTTTTTTTATTTTAATTGAGTTAAAATCACAAGCTAGCTATATTGTGGAAGCAAAATAGCACTCCCTGAAATATTTTAAACCAAGAATATTCACATTTATTTGTGATTGCCACCTACTTTGCTTCATAAATAGAAAATCACCTACTTTGCTTCATAAATAGAAAAAAAAAACACAGCTTCATAATTTTATTTCCTACAGGCTCATTCACGTCAGCATAAACTTATTACCCCCAACCAACGCTTCTTTAGATACTTTTATTGCTTCTTTTACCCTTCCCTATCACTTCTGAGGTTGCTCTTCACTCAACCTTGACCCCGATGCAGAGTGTTAGGAATCCCAGCGAAAGAGAAGATGGCCACCTGTAACACCCCGTTCCCGGAATACGTACTTAGTTGCGTATTCGTATTTTCTGATCGTATTTTTGATTTACTTCCTGTATTTGTTTTGTATTATGAATTATTCATATGATCGTATTGCCTTGGATTCGGATTTGTGAACTCGGAGTCAGCCCTAGTCTGAACCGGGGACTCGATCCTAGTAGATTTCTCAATTTGATCTTTTTGTTATTCCAAATTGACCGATTTCAGTTTTAAATACTATTTTCCAATATTTTAGATTTTCTATGATTTTCTGGAATTTTCCTGAATTAAGTTGAAAATCTTCAAACCGGTGTCGACCAGTACCGCTGACCGATTCTCGGATTTTTAATTTACAAACGGAGTTGAATTTTAAGAAACGGCTTTCCAGTAACTTCTTAAAATCACCTTTTCTATCTAAACACTTTTTCTGAGAATTTTCTAAATTTATCAAAATTTCACTGGATTAGGTGTCGGCCAGTATCACTGGTTGATTCCAGGAATTTTAATTTACAATTGGAATCAAATTTCTAGATTCCGCTTTCATATTACTTCTTAGAATTATAATTTCTTCTTTCAGACATTTTCTGGGATTTTTCAGATTTTATCAAAATCTGGCCGACCCGGTGTAGACCGGTATTGACGGTTGACCTTATGATTTTTATTTTGAAAATGAGATTGAATTCCTGAAAACCGATTTCACCAAAAATCATTTTATAATATTTATTATTTTTGAGAATTTTTGGGAAGCTTTTCAAGTTACTTTATTTTTGAGACTTTTCTGGAGTTTTCGGTATTTTCCCAGATACCGGAATAGTGTCCAGATATTTTCTCACTTTTTCTCTCTCCTCGCCAAACGCGAGCTTCACTCCTGAGATTTTGCATTTAATGCGGAGATCCTCTCCATGCTGCATTTAATGCACTGCCAATCAATCCCAATCAAGTCATCATGACTTTTGTCCTTTTGTGAAACGCAGCTTGGCATCTTCCTTGGACGCAGCTTTGATTCCCGCGTTTGGCCCATCTTGGCCTAAACGCAGCCCTTCTTTTGCATGAAACGCAGCCCATCTCCTCTCAATGAAACGCAAGTTTCATTCCTTGGCTTCCAAAGTCAAACTTGCAATCATTACTTCCCCACTATATAAATCACCCCACTCCTTCTCTCTCTTTCATTTCTCTTCTTCTTCTTCCTTGTTTCCTGCAACCACCAACAGAGAGCAAGGAAGACAACCTCTTGCTTCCTTTGGCCACCATACTCCACCTTCTCCATCTCCATTTTCACCACCAACACCATCACTTCTTTCTTCTCCATCTCCTCCTCCTTTTCCAACAACAACAACATCTCCATACCACCTTCTTCAACCTCTTTTCACCATAAAATACCAAGAACCCATCCTCTCCACCAAAACTTCACCACCATCTCCACCACCACCTACATCTCCTTGGCCACCACCAAGTATACCATCTTCACCTCCACGGCGAGCTCTTTCATTCTAGCCAACTAATCGCTCCCCGTGGCACCGTTTGCAAAATCCCATTTTGGCAACTTGAACTAGACTTGCACCATCAACCTCCCTCTCTTGTGAAGACCGGCCACTCCTCTTGGATTGAGGCCGCGTTCTTCTCCGGCGGCAAGACTTAGGGCCGGTACCCTCCTTTTGGATTGGGGCCGAACTTCCCTTCGTTGGACGCAGCAAAGGATCATCGTTAGGCGAGTGCTTTTCCTTGCCAAAGACTTGATTAACTTGTATTTGCATATCAACAAACCATAACTTCCAAAGTTAGTCTTGCTCACTGTTTGGCAGTATTAGTCGACTTGACCAATTCATAAGTCGACTAGCCCCTTTGAAACGCAGTCCTATTTCTGAGAACGCAACTCTGTTAGTCGACTACATGTTTCCCCCAGTCGACTAACCCTTTTCTGAAACGCGCCCTTCTTGAAACGCAGCATTCCTAGTCGACTTGGCAATCACCCCTAGTCGACTAACTTTTCTTCTGAAGACGCGGATCATTGAGACGCGGACTTTATTAGTCGACTATCCATTGTTCCCAGTCGACTAACGCAGCTCCCTTGAGACGCAGTCCTCTGAGACGCGACCTTGACTAGTCGACTACCCACAATTTCCAAGTCGACTAACCTTTCTGCCTGAGACGCGGCTCTCTCAGACGCGGCTTTATCAAGTCGACTACCCCTAACGCTCTAGTCGACTAACCTTCCTCTTGAAACGCAGCTCTCCCATAACGCAGTCCTATTAGTCGACTTGTCCCTTATCTATAGTCGACTAACTCTTTCATTAGTCGACTACTATATCTCCCTAGTCGACTAATCTTGACTGTTTGCCGTGGTTAAACACTTCTTTCTATATGGACCTTATCCTCGGGACTTGCATCATATATTGTTATTACAAGACTTGTCACTTAACGAATATCACCTTCCCTTCTCTCTGTTTGTCTCCTAACGCGGATCCCATGCCCGCGTCTGTGTTCTATTCATTTTGTCGTGACGCAGAGTTTATACTCGCGTCCGCGTTCTCCTCGCGTCCTGATTTGAACACGGGTCTCGAACCCCGCGTTTGTGGCACCTTCGCGACGCGACTCCCGCGTTGTGACTTCCGCGTCTGCTATTTCCTGCGTCTGGTATTTCCCGCGATGCGATTCCCGCGTCTGCGACCCTCGCATCCCATGCTCAAACCCGCGTTTCCTTGTGCACACTCCAATTCCATATACTTCTCTCTCCCTGGACTTCTCCCTTACTTTCTCTCTAACGCACTGACGCGTCGATTTCCTGGATTCCGGATATCAGAGATTTCACTAAGATTTAGGCGAGTGATCTCGCTATCCTCTTGCCTTACTATTTTATTGGTTATGCGAGTGTTCTCGCTTTCCCCTTTGACTTTCCTATTTCATCGGTCGACTTGTATTATTCATGACTTATGCTGTTTGGAACTAACGCCTTCTTTGATTGTGTTCAACTATTATTCTATTACTTGACAAACTTGATATGTTAATATTTGACATGCTTTTGCTTGATACTTACCATCTGCATGCTAATGCCTATCACCTGTTTATATTACTTGACAACTGTTGTACCATCACCTGACACCCGACTTGCTACTTGGCACTGGCTTCTGATTATAACATGACTTGTTATCTGCTATGACATGACTTGCCACCGGACTAATATCAATCTCTTGACATGATTGGTCACCTGCCAAATATCATCCTCTTGTCATGCTATCACTTGACACCCAGCATGATATACTTGACTCTCATGATTAGCACGATAACGGGAATGATGACCTGACATCTTGATAGTACAAACTGTACTCCTGATACACATGCGATACCTTATAGTACGAACCAGTACTCTTGATATACCTGTATTCATGATATTCCTGATTGTTCTTGCTCATTCCGGAATCTGATAATTATCTAATAAATCATAAAACTGGAAAACTTGCATCGGGTCGGGGGAAACTTGCGGCTATCAATATGTGTTCGTGTTTACAGTGGTATTAGGCATGTTGTGCAACTAAAACTTCCGGTCTGACCTGTGGGCCTCCAGGCGACCGAGGGGAGTGCTGGCTCCCTCCTTCCTGGTACCATCATGATAAGGGCATACATAAGTCCCTCCTGTTAGCCTTGCGGCTGGTTCCGTCCACCAAGCAACGGAACAATCCTGGGCCGTGGTCCCGGGTATGTACGGGACCCACTGTAAACATAGTTCGTTGATACCCCCGCTGATTTTCAATAACAATCTTGCTTTACTCGGATATGGATCTATGTGTGCTGGGACGCTAGTTCACATAGCTAGATATCAGGGTAAGACGAGTAATAATAAGTATCAAGATAATAACCGGCTCTTTAAGTTGTAAGTAGGGGTATGTGGAATGGGACGCATACTAAAGCCTGCAACTTAAACGGCTATGAATCTGTGATATGCCTTACCATATTTGATTGTCCTTGATTTTACTTCGGATATTCGGCTTTAAGAGTATTATCGTATTAACTGCTCATACTTTGCTTTATCTCTTGTATCCACTGTCTCCTGCTCATTATCTTATCATGCCCTGAGTACAGTCGGGTTGTATGTGCTTGGATTATGGTGACATGAGATAAAGGTATATAGATGAGGGTTTCCTTGTTTGGATTATTCCTTCGACGTACTAGTCTTATGGAGCCGTGATCTGAAACCATACAATCAGATTTGCTCGTCCTCGGCTTTATTTGGTTTTATCGCTTTACATATACTACCCTTGCTCGCCACTTGGCTTTTGCATCACCACTCGCCTGGGGAGTTTCATCTGACTCCCCTGAATCCTCATGTCCAGGTCATGGAGCTTGGAGCGTGTGGATTCTCCCAGTTGTTGATCAGAGTGGCGCAGCGGTAGCGTGGATCTCCAGCAGACCGTTCAGAGCTCTATTCTTCCAGGCCCCCTTGTTCGGCTCTAGAGTTTTCCTGTTATGACTCTGAGCCTGTCTTTGTACTATTCATACTTGTATATCTCCTTGTAATCTCGCAATTGCGCATATCAGTGATGTAATATTCATGTAATATTGGATCACTTCTGGTGATAACTTTGTAACTGTACTCATGTGTTGGAATGTATAATGCACCACTTGCTTCCGTACTCTGATTCTTGTCTGTACTGATGCTTAGCGTATATATGTGAGGGTATTTCTGACCTGCGTATATACGTTGCAGTAACGTCTCCGTACCCGCAGGATCGGGGGGCGTTACAGGGTGGTATCAGAGCCTAGGCTCTCACATCCTCAGTACAACCAGTCGGCAAATTAATGGTAAAGAAATTTGCAACTGGAGTGCATGAGTCTTGGTTATACAATCCAACTATAAGTACAAAGTTATCTATTCTCTCTTGATAATCTTATCCTTGAATTCTGAAGTTCTCCCATCCTTTCATACTTCAGTTTCTTGTTACTCTTGGACCAACTCGGACATGAAAAGATGGGAAAATCATAACGGTTCTGGTTCTTCCTAGGGTAACCCTAACGGAGAAAATCTTGATTTGAGACTATTTCTGCAAGATATGATGAGACACGATCAAGTACAGACGAAGGTCCCACACCAAGGATCATTGGTTGCACTCCGGGAACAGAAGCCAGGCGACATGTTGGATTTCAGAAAATTACAGCTGGCAATCTTTTCAAGCATGGAGAAGCCCTGGATGCATAGCAGTGGTCAGTAAACCTGATGGATCTTCTAAGTCAACTTGGGTCCCTGACGAGAACTAGGTGAAAATGATCAAGATTCAGTTAGAAGATGTAACTGGATGTAGTAGTTGGCGGAAGCAGCGAGACTGGGAAAGCCCATCACTTGGGACTTGAAGGATTTCTATAAGAAGATTCTCCTCTATAATAGCTCAGGAAAAAAAAAAATTGCGGTAAGGAGAATGGATTGTAAATAAGTACACTGCAAAATTCCTAAGGCAGAGTCGGTCGGTGTTTTACATGGTGGCCGACAAGGAGAACCGAGCAAGCAATATCTTAAGTGAGAAATGAAGATGAAGAGCAAGATGTCTCTTATTCCTAAGCAGCCTAAGGAGTATTCTCAAGTTCTTTTGTCATCATCCGGGAAGTGGAATGGACCCAGAGAAGGAAGATTAGGGTGAGTTGCAGATGAAGTTGGTGAAGAGACCCTCTTAATTGATGGAAGTTGAAGGCTCATACAGGCCTCTGGATGCCCTACTAGCTAAGCCATCCCCTCCAACCCTGCCCTCAACATATGACCGGTGGATATTGTCTGGAGCCGGGCACCTTTAACATAACCACCAGAAAGATTATGAACTACGACATATACAGGTTCGGGGATTAGTTGAAAGGTGATTGCCTGCTCAAGGAGACAGAGAACATCGCACCGATCAGATCAACTCATCTAGTATCACCGTTGTGAGGGAATCTAGGACCTACTAGCAGAATGACCTTGCTTCATCCCCAGCATCAAGCGTGGGGTCATACACAAAGGAGACCAAGAGCTAGGGCACCTGGTAGAAGGAGGCAAACATATAATCTGACGAAAGAGGAAGTCCGGATGTTCTATATGATGGGGTGAGAACAGGAAGGGATGCTCAATATCTGAAGGGGGAACCCAGTACTGACCGTAACTATTTATCCCCATTTTTTTTGCATGTCCAGGAGTTGGTAAATTCTCTATATCATATCCTCCTCATTGCACTATCACCATCAATCCTAGTCCGTCCTATCTCTCTCCCTATTTCATGATTCCTACTTCTTTTATTTTTGCTATTCTGATTTTTTTGACCTTTATGCCAACTTAAGATATGCGTAGCTAGAGAGGTAATAGCAGGGCAGATGTAGTCACTCTCATTATGTTCTGGCATTCCTCGACTCTGGTATATCACATTGTCTTATACTGGCAGATCTTCGACCTCGCATTATATTCTTGTATTTATGGATACATCCTAGGAGACCGGTACGTCAAGTGGAGTAGTCATCGCTTATATAATCAGGTAGACTGTATCATTACATTTGAAGTATCAGTATATAACAGTAATTCAGAATCAGGACTTCTGGCAGACAGAATTATGATATTTTCATTTCTATTGCCCTCAATAGCGATCATGATTTCTTCAACTATGTTTAGGGAACTCGGGCATTCTCAGAGCTGATTTGCAGTCAGGATATTATTTAGAAGACAGTATTCGGGACACGCTTCGATTATTATAATTTCTTGATCGTGTTCTCAGAGCCAATAACTCCTGACAGTTTTTATTGATTTGGTGGACCAAAGGCTCTGCTAGCCTCGCTAAGCGAGGGTCGTGTTCTAGTCATCCGTGAACCTAACCAGGTGTGAGTTTCGCTGCACCCTGGTGCTTAGCATTTAGTGTTGTGTTACGCGCTGGCTTCGCCGCGTGAGCTTCGCCACATGCGAGCCTCGCAGAGCGTTAGCTTCGCCGCACCCTAATGCTTAACACCTGAGCTGTGTTACGCGATGACCTCATCTAGGCTTGGTTTCATTCGTGGCTAGTCCCTTCAGTGTTTAGCACTCTAGCCATTCCTCGGATTTCTTCTGCCCAGCGTGCTTTCATGGACCTGTTGAACAGAGTTTCATCACTATATCTGAGCTATCTCCATGACCCTTGTCAATGATCCATTCCACCAATCTTGCAGGACTCAGATTATCTTCTACATGTTCCACCTGCAGTCGGGTTATCATTCATAAGCCAGTATTCCGAATTCTTCACAGTTATTTAATATTCTTGGCTACGTCTTTCAGAGTTAGCAAAGCCCAGTATGCAGCCCGTCAGTGATTCTACTGCAAAAGGATAACATCTTACCATGCAGGGTTTTATATTATATTATGGACTTCAACACTATGGATTTCATCATCTTTGGCTCACAGTCTGATCGAAGTATTATTGATTATCTTACCAAGCCAGCTCACCTTAAATCATTCAGAATGGGGTAGTCTTTTGAAGTTCTGACAGCGTTCCCTTATGAGCAGACATCAGATCAGTATGGCACCGTCAGAGGATGTATACACGGCAGAAGGGCGGATGCCTCTGTCTTGAGTTAGCCGTTCAGTCTGGGAGGACAGCTCATAGTTATCCATATCTTGATTGGCATAATCCTCATTCCTATCTTTTTGTGTTCATTTCACCCCTTATCGAAATTGCGAGGACGCAATTTTTTGTAAGGTGGATGGAGTGTAACACCCCGTTCCCGGAATACGTACTTAGTTGCATATTCGTATTTTCTGATTGTATTTTTGATTTACTTCCTGTATTTATTTTGTATTACGAATTATTCATATGATCGTATTGCCTTGGATTCGGATTTGTGAACTCGGAGTCAGCCCTAGTCTGAACCGGGGACTCGATCCTAGTAGATTTCTCAATTTGATCTTTTTGTTATTCCAAATTGACCGATTTTAGTTTTAAATACTGTTTTCCAATATTTTGGATTTTCTATGATTTTTTGGAATTTTCCTGAATTAAGTTGAAAATCTTCAAAACCGGTGTCGACCAGTACCGCTGACCGATTCTCGGATTTTTAATTTACAAACGGAGTTGAATTTTAAGAAACGGCTTTCCAGTAACTTCTTAAAATCACCTTTTCTATCTAAACACTTTTTCTGAGAATTTTCTAAATTTATTAAAATTTCACTGGATTGGGTGTCGGCCAGTATCACTGGTTGATTCCAGGAATTTTAATTTACAATTGGAATCAAATTTCTAGATTCCGCTTCCATATTACTTCTTAGAATTATAATTTCTTCTTTCAGACATTTTCTGGGATTTTTCAGATTTTATCAAAATCTGGCCGACCCGGTGTAGACCGGTATTGACGGTTGACCTTATGATTTTTATTTTGAAAATGAGATTGAATTCTTGAAAACCGATTTCACCAAAAATCATTTTATAATATTTATTATTTTTTAGAATTTTTGGGAAGCTTTTCAAGTTACTTTATTTTTGGGACTTTTCCGGAGTTTTCGGTGTTTTCCCAGATACCGGAATAGTGTCCAGATATTTTCCCACTTTTTCTCTCTCCTCGCCAAACGCGAGCTTCACTCCTGGGATTTTGCATTTAATGCGGAGATCCTCTCCATGCTGCATTTAATGCACTGCCAATCAATCCCAATCAAGTCATCATGACTTTTGTCCTTTTGTGAAACGCAGCTTGGCATCTTCCTTGGACGCAGCTTTGATTCCCGCGTTTGGCCCATCTTGGCCTAAACGCAGCCCTTCTTTTGCATGAAACGCAGCCCATCTCCTCCCAATGAAACGCAAGTTTCATTCCTTGGCTTCCAAAGTCAAACTTGCAATCATTACTTCCCCACTATATAAATCACCCCACTCCTTCTCTCTCTTTCATTTCTCTTCTTCTTCTTCCTTATTTCCTGCAACCACCAACAGAGAGCAAGGAAGACAACCTCTTGCTTCCTTTGGCCACCATACTCCACCTTCTCCATCTCCATTTTCACCACCAACACCATCACTTCTTTCTTCTCCATCTCCTCCTCCTTTTCCAACAACAACAACATCTCCATACTACCTTCTTCAACCTCTTTTCACCATAAAACACCAAAGAACCCATCCTCTCCACCAAAACTTCACCACCATCTCCACCACCACCTACATCTCCTTGGCCACCACCAAGTATACCATCTTCACCTCCACGGCGAGCTCTTTCATTCTAGCCAACTAATCGCTCCCCGTGGCACCGTTTGCAAAATCCCATTTTGGCAACTTGAACTAGACTTGTACCATCAACCTCCCTCTCTTGTGAAGACCGGCCACTCCTCTTGGATTGAGGCCGCGTTCTTCTCCAGCGGCAAGACTTAGGGCCGGTACCCTCCTTTTGGATTGGGGCCGAACTTCCCTTCGTTGGACGCAGCAAAGGATCATCGTTAGGCGAGTGCTTTTCCTCGCCAAAGACTTGATTAACTTGTATTTGCATATCAACAAACCATAACTTCCAAAGTTAGTCTTGCTCACTGTTTGGCAGTATTAGTCGACTTGACCAATTCATAAGTCGACTAGCCCCTTTGAAACGCAGTCCTATTTCTGAGAACGCAACTCTGTTAGTCGACTACATGTTTCCCCCAGTCGACTAACCCTTTTCTGAAACGCGCCCTTCTTGGAAACGCAGCATTCCTAGTCGACTTGGCAATCACCCCAAGTCGACTAACTTTTCTTCTGAAGACGCGGATCATTGAGACGCAGACTTTATTAGTCGACTATCCATTGTTCCCAGTCGACTAACGCAGCTCCCTTGAGACGCAGTCCTCTGAGACGCGACCTTGACTAGTCGACTACCCACAATTTCCAAGTCGACTAACCTTTCTGCCTGAGACGCGGCTCTCTCAGACGCGGCTTTATCAAGTCGACTACCCCTAACGCTCTAATCGACTAACCTTCCTCTTGAAATGCAGCTCTCCCATAACGCAGTCCTATTAGTCGACTTGTCCCTTATCTATAGTCGACTAACTCTTTCATTAGTCGACTACTATATCTCCCTAGTCGACTAATCTTGACTGTTTGCCGTGGTTAAACACTTCTTTCTATATGGACCTTATCCTCGGGACTTGCATCATATATTGTTATTACAAGACTTGTCACTTAACGAATATCACCTTCCCTTCTCTCTGTTTGTCTCCTAACGCGGATCCCATGCCCGCGTCTGTGTTCTATTCATTTTGTCGTGACGCAGAGTTTATACTCGCGTCCGCGTTCTCCTCGCGTCCTGATTTGAACACGGGTCTCGAACCCCGCGTTTGTGGCACCTTCGCGACGCGACTCCCGCGTTGTGACTTCCGGTCTGCTATTTCCTGCGTCTGGTATTTCCCGCGATGCGATTCCCGCGTCTGCGACCCTCGCATCCCATGCTCAAACCCGCGTTTCCTTGTGCACACTCCAATTCCATATACTTCTCTCTCCCTGGACTTCTCCCTTACTTTCTCTCTAACGCACTGACGCGTCAATTTCCTGGATTCCGGATATCAGAGATTTCACTAAGATTTAGGCGAGTGATCTCGCTATCCTCTTGCCTTACTATTTTATTGGTTATGCGAGTGTTCTCGCTTTCCCCTTTGACTTTCCTATTTCATCGGTCGACTTGTATTATTCATGACTTATGCTGTTTGGAACTAACGCCTTCTTTGATTGTGTTCAACTATTATTCTATTACTTGACAAACTTGATATGTTAATATTTGACATGCTTTTGCTTGATACTTACCATCTGCATGTTATTGCCTATCACCTGTTTATATTACTTGACAACTGTTGTACCATCACCTGACACCCGACTTGCTACTTGGCACTGGCTTCTGATTATAACATGACTTGTTATCTGCTATGACATGACTTGCCACCGGACTAATATCAATCTCTTGACATGATTGGTCACCTGCCAAATATCATCCTCTTGTCATGCTATCACTTGACACCCAGCATGATATACTTGACTCTCATGATTAGCACGATAATGGGAATGATGACCTGACATCTTGATAGTACAAACTGTACTCCTGATACACATGCGATACCTTATAGTACGAACCAGTACTCCTGATATACCTGTATTCATGATATTCCTGACTTGTTCTTGCTCATTCCCGGAATCTGATAATTATCTAATAAATCATAAAACTGGACAACTTGCATCGGGTCGGGGAAACTTGCGGCTATCAATATGTGTTCGTGTTTACAGTGGTATTAGGCATGTTGTACAACTAAAACTTCCGGTCTGACCTGTGGGCCTCCAGGCGACCGAGGGGAGTGCTGGCTCCCTCCTTCCTGGTACCATCATGATAAGGGCATACATAAGTCCCTCCTGTTAGCCTTGCGGCTGGTTCCGTCCACCAAGCAACGGAACAATCCTGGGCCGTGGTCCCGGGTATGTACAGGACCCACTGTAAACATAGTTCGTTGATACCCCCGCTGATTTCCAATAACAATCTTGCTTTACTCGGATATGGATCTATGTGTGCTGGGACGCTAGTTCACATAGCTAGATATCAGGGTAAGACGAGTAATATTAAGTATCAAGATAATAACCGGCTCTTTAAGTTGTAAGTAGGGGTATGTGGAATGGGACGCATATTAAAGCCTGCAACTTAAACGGCTATGAATCTGTGATATGCCTTACCATATTTGCTTGTCCTGGATTTTACTTCGGATATTCGGCTTTAAGAGTATTATCGTATTAACTGCTCATACTTTGCTTTATCTCTTGTATCCACTGTCTCCTGCTCATTATCTTATCATGCCCTGAGTACAGTCGGGTTGTATGTGCTTGGATTATGGTGACATGAGATAAAGGTATATAGATAAGGGTTTCCTTGTTTGGATTATTCCTTCGACGTACTAGTCTTATGGAGCCGTGATCTGAAACCATACAATCAGATTTGCTCGTCCTCGGCTTTATTTGGTTTTATCGCTTTACATATACTACCCTTGCTCGCCACTTGGCTTTTGCATCACCACTCGCCTGGGGAGTTTCATCTGACTCCCCTGGATCCTCATGTCCAGGTCATGGAGCTTGGAGCGTGTGGATTCTCCCAGTTGTTGATCAGAGTGGCGCAGCGGTAGCGTGGATCTCCAGCAGACCGTTCAGAGCTCTATTCTTCCAGGCCCCCTTGTTCGGCTCTAGAGTTTTCCTGTTATGACTCTGAGCCTGTCTTTGTACTATCCATACTTGTATATCTCCTTGTAATCTCGCAATTGCGCATATCAGTGATGTAATATTCATGTAATATTGGATCACTTCTGGTGATAACTTTGTAACTGTACTCATGTGTTAGAATGTATAATGCACCACTTGCTTCCGTACTCTGATTCTTGCCTGTACTGATGCTTAGCGTATATATGTGAGGGTATTTCTGACCTGCGTATATACGTTGCAGTAACGTCTCCGTACCCGCAGGATCGGGGGGCGTTACACCACCAGAGAATATTCACCAATGGCATGAACAATTAAATAAAGAAAAGAAAAAAAGAACACAAGTTTTAACGAGGTTCGGCAATTTACCTACGTCTTCAGGGCAAAGAGAGAGAGATCTTATTGAATCATTCAATTACAGATTACAGGGTACATGGTTACAAATATTAGGGACACTACCCTCCTTATATAGCCAAAGTAACCATGAAGAAAAAGAAACCAAAAACATCTAATTCGGATCAGAAATGAATTCAGAATCAGATTTGGAAACATAATCGCTGCAGTTGTATTAGTCGATTGGGCCAATACCCTAGTCGACTAATTGCTTCTATTGTCAGCTAGGTATTTGGCCTAGTCGATACCTAGTCGACTAGGACTAGTCTGTAGCAAAACAAATTTTTCAACTCGTTTTTTGTATCATTAGTCGACTAAGTCATTGCCCTAGTCAACTAACCTTGGTTCCTCCTATGCAATCCAATTTCGATACGGCCGACACGCTCACGTATTTGACGCCATTGATTGAATCGATTTTTGGCTAACCTTCAACAGAGTTTAAAAAACTCTTTCAACCTGATTTTTACCCTCTCTCTCCACACAGATTTATTCACGGGTCGACCTGCGCAGTTAGGTCACCGTGGGGGTTGGAAGGGGGCGGAGCCCCAAGAATTTTTTTATAGACCTTTAAGAGATTTCATTTATTCGTGCACGTGATGAGTTTTGTTGTGTTTAGATCTGGAAAATATTAGGGATCATTCGATGTCATTGGATAGGAGTTTGCTAATTATGATGACGCTGTATGAGGATTGCGACTGATGATCGCAGTCCTCTGTAAGGACTGACTTAGAAATGCGACATTATGTGAGGACTGCAATCCTAATAAAAAGTACTGGGACCATGATTGCAGTCCTAAAATATTTTAGGACTGCGAACATGATAGCAATTTTTGAGTTTTTGTGAGGACCGCGATCATGATCGCAGTCCTCATAAAGAGTCAAATATAATACATTTTTTGAATACTGCAATCATGATCCCAGTTCTAATAAAGAGGACTGTGATCATGATCGCAGTCCTTATAAATAATGCAATCCTAAGAAATATGACTGCGATCATTTTATAAGGACTGCGATCATAGTCACATTCCTCATAGCTAAGGCATTTTTTTAGGACTACGAGTAATCGCAGTCCTCTATATTGTGATCATTTTGTGAGGACTGCAATCATAATCGCAGTCCTCAGAAATAAGATATTCTCGAAGTGGTTCGCTTTTTTTGAAGCAATTACTTAGGATCATTTTCGTCAGCACTTCAACACTTAACACGTGGGCGCATATCCTTACTTTAAAAATGGAGATAACTGAAGCGAATAAACTTATATGTGTAGTTTTTTTCTTAGTTACGATTTGACTTAAGTGGTTGAAACGAAATGCCTCTTTTTAGAAGCTTAAATAAATATATAAATCAATCAATATTTCCCATGGCCTACACCACCATAGGAAGCCCCCTGCATTAAATAAAGGAAATTTTGTTTTGAGTAAAATTAAAGGAAATTAAATGGTGTACCATAGAGATAGACTTGACTACTTTCGAAAAGATTTGAGCATGAATCCTTCCCACTCAATTCAATATTACTGTATCCAAATACATTAACACTCTGCTGAAGTTGGTTTTAAAGTAACTAAAAATCAAGTGATTTGTAGTTTTCTTGTTCATGTATCAAGTAGGTAAAAAATAGAAGACCAAAAGTAACATATTACTTAGATTTATAAATTTAAATATACAAATTCTCTGTCCGACCATTTGATCATGATCTAAACATTTAAAAATCTTCATGCACTAACTTTTATTAGGTATCAAATATTTTATACCGTTAAACTAACCAACATACTGTTTCAGTAGTTCATTTTGTGATTACTTGATGAATAATTAAAAAAATATTCAAAACACTTGAATTTTTATTTTAAACACTTTTAACAATGTAAATCATTTCTAATAGAGTGATTTTCAATTTGAATTGTCTTACAATGGCTGTTTAGATTCAAGGAATTGGGTGGAAGTGAGGAAGTGTCTTTTCTCATTTCTGCTGTTTATCCGAACACCGGAAAAGGAAAATAGAAAAAGTTCTTTTCTTTTTCTCTTTTCTCTTTTCTCTTTTACACAACTATTTTCTCACTTCCAGAATGCTACTGTTAATGTTGTGGTCATGTAAATTTCATTTGTAATATGTTGTAGCACAAAACAGTTAATTTTTTGCTCATGTAAATCTCACTTGCATTGTAATTACAGTCCAATTTTTATTTTTCTTAATTAATTTTTATTTTATTATTATTTTGCGGTCAATTTTGTTGTCAACTTTTCCACTTCCACTTCCATATTACCATTCAAATACCAGAAAAGACATAACACTTTCCAAACCATACTTCCCAACAACATCCAAACATCGAAAAACTTACTAACCAATTCCCAAGTTCCAAAGGGAACTATTACCACTTCCTCACTTCTTCACTTTCTCACTTCCACCCTTAACTAAACAGGCCCTGAATTTGAATAAGAAGAATTCGTCCAATATCTTTTCCAAAAAATCCAAATCTATCTTTTTAATATATAGTATTTTTAACTATTGTGTCCATTTTAAAAACAAGTTAGAGGTTACCTTCAAATCTCACACCTGCGCGCGCACCCCTTTCACAAACGTTCACATCTGAGAAGATTCAAATCGGTGATTTCTGAGGAGCAAACTCATAGTGTGACCGGCGGGCCAACTTCAGAGAACATAGCTCATTGTGCCCTTGTTTGCGTGATGTGCGTGCAGGCGATGAGGATAGGGGCAAATAGTCAGCAAAGCGTGGGGTGGGCCAAAAAAAGAGATTCTCAGTTGCATTATTAGTATTTATTCTTTGACCAATTGTTGGTCCAAATTTTTATCAAAAATATGAATAACAAATTAGTTGAATGATATAACTAATCTTTAGAGGGGGGAATAATTGCTTTACTTTTTGTAACAAGTAACAACTAGTTTTTGAAAAGCTTGACACCTTAGTCTTTCTTTTATAAAAGAAAACTTACAGGCATATGATTTTGATACAGCAAGGGTAGAGGAATTTTTCTTATATGGTGTCGAACAGCCGTTTCTCTGAATCATAATCATCCAATACTTTTAAGGTAATTGTTTTTTAGAACAAAACGGAGAACTCATTGGGCTTCTCGCACTTCATTAAAAGGTTTTTTTTTAATGAAATGCAGTACAGCACTACAATGGAAACAACCGAAACAAAATTCTCCACAAGCGAAAATACGCACGCAAATGCAAGTTGCGAAGAAAATATCAACACAAACGAAAAGAGAAACAATAACCACAAAGCCAAAGAAAAACTCAGGTGCAAGAGAACCAGCACAATCAGCCACACACAAGCTCTGTCAAAGGCAGATCATTGGAGCCCCACCTAGCGCTGCTCACATGCGATTAGAGTCAGAATCATACCCCCCACCCATTGTTGGAATATCAAATAAAAATGTCTTTATGATTTTGAAAAATAAAGAGTCATCATCTTTAATTTAGAAATGATGAGTCATCATCAATTAGAAGTCATCATCAATTGAGAGAAATAAAGAGTCATCATCTTTAATTTAGAAATGATGAGTCATCATCAATTAGGAGTCATCACCAATTGAGAGAAATAAAGAGTCATCATCTTTAAATTAGAAGGATTGAAGAGTCATCATCATGAGTCATCATCAATTTGGAGGTTGATATTCTTGTAAGTTTTGAAGCCTATAAAAGGCCAGTGTACCTCTTTGTTTTTTGTATCAAGCAATAAAGCAAGCAAGCAAGAAAAGAAAAAGTTGCTCTCCTCTTAAAATTTTAGATTATAGTATATTAGTCCGTAGACTAGTATACAACAATTGGTATCAGAGCCAATTTCAATTTTTGTTTTATTTCCTCTTCTCCTCATGGCCTCCACCAACAATCTCCTCAATCCACAAGTGCCCAAGTTATTGAAAGATAACTATGAGAGTTGGTCAATTCAGATGAAAGTTCTATTTGTTTCTCAAGAGTTGTCGGAGCTAATCTTTGAAGGGTTCAAGGAACCCACACCGGAGGTAGAAGCCGCCTACACCGCCGAAGAGAAGAAGACTCTTAAAGAGCAAAGAAAGAAGGATTGCAAGGCTCGTTTTCTACTCTATCAAGAGTTAGATGAGTCTACCTTCGAGAGAGTTGCCGAAGCAACGACGAGCAAGGAAGCATGGGAAATCCTTGCTACCATCTACAAAGGAGTCGAGCGGGTGAAGCGAATTCGCCTTCAAACTTTGAGGGGCGATCTTGAAGCCGCTCAAATGAAAGATGAAGAAAAAATCTCCGATTATTATTCACGATTACTACTAATTGTGAATAAAATGAGGAGAAATGGAGAGAAGATGGAGGACGTCCGAGTGATGGAGAAATTGCTGCGATCCCTCACATCAAAGTTCGAGCACGTGGTGACGACAATTGAGGAGTCCAAGAATTTGGAGGAGATCTCAATAGAGGAGTTTTTGGGATCTCTCCAAGTTCATGAGCAACGAATGCAAAAGAAGACTGGTTCCATAGTCTTGGAACAAGCATTAGAGTCAAAGCTGACTCTAAATGATCGTGGCTCACATAGTAGAGGTCGTGGTCGTGGCAGAGGTAGGGGACGTGGTCCCCAACAACGAACCACTCAAAATCAAGTGGAGTTTCAAAACTTCAGAGGTCGAGGACGAAGCAATCGGGAAAGATTTACATCTGGGCGTGGAAACAACAAGAACGTCCAATGCTACAACTGTCAGAAATTTGGACACTATGCCTCGGATTGTTGGCACAGAACTGAAGATCTTACCAATCTTGCCGAAGCAACAAATGACACGGGTAATAACTCTACTCTTCTTCTTGCTCATGATGATTCAAGTGTTCAGAATGATGTGTGGTACCTTGACTCGGGTGCTAGCAACCACATGTGCGGGAAGAAAAAACTATTCATGGAACTCGCAGACGGAGTTCATGGAAGTGTGAGCTTGGGAGATTCTTTAAAACTCTCCGTTGAAGGCAGAGGAATATCAAAATCTATCAAAAGGATGGTAAGCCTGAGTATATTTCCGATATTTATTATATTCCTAACATGAAAAGTAATATTCTCAGCATCGGTCAATTACTCGAAAAAGGATATAGAGTATATATGGAGAACAACCACCTTTGGTTGAAAAATACAAAAGGAGGTCTTATAGCTTGTATTAAGATAACAGGGAACCGCATGTTTCCCTTGCATCTAAACACAAAAGTTGAGAAGTGTTTTCAAGGACTCATGGAGAATGAGTCATGGAGGTGGCATCTTCGCTTCGGTCATTTAAATTTCAGCGGCCTGAAGCTACTATCTACAGCCGGCATTGTACGAGGTTTACCAACAATCGATCCACCAAGTCATACTTGTGAAGTTTGCATAATTGCAAGCAAACACGACTTCCTTTTCCCAATGGAAAGTCGTGGAGAGCGGAGGCACCATTACAACTTGTTCATACTGACATCTACGGACCGCTAGATCCCGTCTCTTTAGGAGGTAATAGATATTTTATTACTTTCATTGATGATTTCAGTAGAAAGTTGTGGGTGTACATTCTTAAAGAAAAATCTGCTGCCTTTACTACCTTTAAGAATTTTAAAGCTCTTGTTGAAGCAGAGAGTGGCTATAAGCTAAAAACTCTCTGATCTGATCGAGGTGGTGAGTACACCTCAAACATGTTTCAAGAATATTGCAGGGAGCAAGGCATAAAGAGGCAGTTTACTACTGCCTATATACCACAGCAAAATGGCATCGCAGAAAGAAAGAACCGCACTATTCTTGACATGACAAGAACCATGCTTAAAGAAAAGGGATTGCTGAAGCAGTTTTGGGCGGAAGCTGTGGCATGTTCAACCTACTTGCTCAACCGGTGCCCGACGAAGCAAGTGAAGGGCAAGACGCCTCAAGAAGCATGGAGCAGCTATACGCCTAATATCGCACACCTACGAATTTTTGGGTGTGTTGCATATGCTCAAGTACCTGAAGTCAAAAGGAAGAAGCTTGACAATCATAGTGAAAAATGCATTTTTATCGGATATAGCGAGGAGCCGAAGGCATACAAGCTTTACAATCTACTAACCTAGAAACTAGTGGTTAGTAGAGATGTTGTCTTCAATGAAGCTGAAGCATGGAGTTGGAGCAATGAAGAGACTGTCAAAGAGCAACCCATGGTGAATGAACCTGACGAACCCCTACAAGAGGTTCCACTACCAACTACACCACCATCTCCTCAACATGCTACACCGTCTCCTGCAAGAGGTTCTCCATCTTCTGGGGAAGGTAGTAGTAGCGAATCCTCTGTGCAACGAGGTCCAATCAAAATGAGAAGCCTCAGGGAGATCTATCAGCAGATAGAAGAAGATGGAGAAACTAATCTCTTTTGTTTATATGCCGATCATGAGCCTCTCACTTTCCAAGAGGCTAAGGAAGAAGATTGTTGGCGATCAGCAATGAAGGAGGAGATGCATGCCATCCAGAATAACGACATATGGGAGTTGACAACACTTCCACAAAATCACAAGGCGATAGGTGTCAAATGGGTGTACAAGATCAAACGCACAGCAGATGGTGAGGTTAATCGGTACAAGGCGAGGCTTGTAGCGAAAGGCTACAAACAAAAATACGGCATCGACTATGAAGAAGTCTTTGCACCAGTTGCTCGATTAGATACGGTGAGATTATTAATTTCACTTGCAGCTCATCACAGGTGGAAGTTATATCATCTAGATTACGGAGTCGGACTTGTGAGTCGCTATATGGAGACACCGAAGGAGTCTCATTGGCTAGCTGCAAAGAGAATTCTAAGGTATATCAAAGGCACACTCAACCTTGGTCTATTTTACACTTATGGTGAAACTGCAGAGTTAGTAGGCTATTCAGATAGCGACTGGGGAGGTGACCAAGATGAGAGGAAAAGCACCACTGGCTATGTCTTCTATCTTGGGTGAACTGCATTTTTATGGACCTCAAAGAAGTAAGGAGTTGTGGCCTTATCTTCATGCGAAGCAGAGTATGTGGCAGTTTCATCTACTGTATGTGAAGCTATTTGGTTGCGGAACATTTTAAAGGAATTGGATCATCCACAAGAAAAGCGACTGTAATATTTGTGGACAACAAATCAGCCATCCAGCTTGCAAAGAACCCAGTACATCATGGGAGGAGCAAACGTATGGATACACGGTTTCATTTTCTCAGAGGCCATGTAAAGCAAAAAACTGTGAAGTTGGAGTATTGTCATACCAAGGAGCAAGTAGCAGATATTTTCACCAAGCCATTGCCTATTGAACCTTTCAGAAGGCTAAAAGAAATGCTCGGTATGAAAACATTTTGATTTGAGGGGGTGTGTTGGAATATCAAATAAAAATGTCTTTATGATTTTGAAAAGTAAAGAGTCATCATCTTTAATTTAGAAATGATGAGTCATCATCAATTAGGAGTCATCATCAATTGAGAGAAATAAAGAGTCATCATCTTTAATTTAGAAATGATGAGTCATCATCAATTAGGAGTCATCACCAATTGAGAGAAATAAAGAGTCATCATCTTTAAATTAGAAGGATTGAAGAGTCATCATCATGAGTCATCATCAATTTGGAGGTTGATATTCTTATAAGTTTTGAAGCCTATAAAAAGCCAGTGTACCTCTTTGTTTTTTGTATCAAGCAATAAAGCAAGCAAGCAAGAAAAGAAAAGTTGCTCTCCTCTTAAAATTTTAGATTATAGTATATTAGTCCGTAGGCTAGTATACAACACCCATAACGTCCTCCGAGAGAATCAGAATCATTGCCCACCAGAAGCTGCTCCAACCTCCGTCAGACTCTCTCTCTTACACCTTGCCTAAAACGGGAATGCTCCAATCAGAAAAAAAAAAAAAAAAGAGCAAGCATGAAAACTCTGTTCGGGAGACCTGGCCGAGTTGCTAAAAATCCGATTACTTGATTCCATAAAAGCAAGTAGTAATGTGATGCACATGAAATTGGTAATTACATTAACTTGGTTTGTCAATATTTTTTACACTATAATAAAGACGGTTGTGATTTAAAAAATTAACCTGACTATTTTAAAATAAACAAATGAACGAAAAGACAGTGCAACTGATGAAATACACCAGTCCACAGTGTCAGCCTCTAACATTTTTCCTATTTTATTTCTTCGATTAAGAAAAAAAAACGTTGATAATATCTAAAATTAGAAAAAGCTGGAGAGCAAAATGCATGTGTGTTTTTTTTTTTTTTGAACGTATACAACAAGAAACAAAGCTGACTGTTGGCCAAGAGAACGTGTGTTCACCAATAACGACTGATATCCATGCATCATTTGAATAATATTATCATTTGAATAGTATTATTTGACGAATCAAAAAAACAGACCTATCACTCTCGAGAGAGATCGAGAGAGAGAGAGAGAGCAGGCAACCTGAAGCCTGAAGGTCGGTAACCTGGAGGGAGTCTCATAGCTTTGCTTAGCTGCTTTCTTGTATCTACTGGGTTCGGTTCATGTTTGGGCGTGTTTGGTTGCAAGTGGGCGAAAGTAAAGACATGAGAAAATATAATTACTCACTTCTCTATCTATTCAAATGCCGAAAAAAAAAAATCTATTTTCCTTTTCTCTTTTCTCGTTTATACAATCATTTCCTCACTTCCGGTGTGCTACAGTTAATTTTGTGGTCATGTAAATCTCATTTGTAATAAATTGTAGTACAAAACAGTTAATTTTTTGATCATATAAATCTCACTTGTATTCTAATTACAGTTCATTTTTTATTTTTCTTAATTAATTTTTATTTTAATATTATTTTGTGGTCAACTTTTCCACTTCCACTTCCACATTACCATCCAAACATCGGAAAAGACATAACAAATTTTCAAATCACACTTTCCAACAACATTCAAACACTAGAAAACTTACTAACTAATTCTCAAGTTCCAAAGGGAACTATTACCACTTCCTCACTTCTTTACTTCCTCACTTCCACTCTTAACCAAACAGGCCCGTGCGCCACACACACATACAATAAGAAGATCAATCACGCATTGACATGTGTATTGATCCTCTTATAATATGTTATGTGTGTGAGTCTTATATACATAGGGCCTGCTTGGTTGTCGTAATTGGTCGTAATTCATAAGTCGTAATTGGTAAAGTCTTTTACAGTTGTAAATGAATTACATACATGTAAGTTTTACGGTGTTTAGTTGGTAATATAAAGTTATAAGTGGAAAAGTGTATTGTATTTTACGGTGTTTGGTTGTCGTAATGTGTAAGTCATAAGTGAAAAAGTTGACCACAAAATTAACTATTTGGTAATGTAAAAAGTTTTAATAATGCAAATAAATATTAAAAATGCTAAATATTAAAAAAATTTAATATTAATATAAAAATAATACAAATTTACATGACCACAAAATTAACTGTAACTGGGCTGTAAGTGAGTGGTAATTGGGTTGCAAGTGAGTGGCAGTTGAGTTGCGTAAGTCTTTTACGAATTGCGGTCCAAACAAACGCTGTAGTTGTAACTGAGTTGTAAGTCATTTACGAATTACGGCCTTTTACGCGAAACAAACAGCCTCATATTAGAAAAGATTATAAGAGTTTCAATCCACGTGTCAACGCTGAATTGTCTTCTTATTGTATGTGCGTGACTCACACACATGAATCGAACCAACATGCAGGCAACCTTGAACCTTTGTGCTCGTGATAAATGACAACGAGAGGCTGATCATGATGATGATGATGAGTACATATTTCAAGCATGGTTGAAAAATACCATAGTTTTAGCTGTAATATCTTGAAAAGATGAAAAAATACCTTAGTTTTATTGATTTTCCAATGAAAATCCAAGCTAGCTATGTTTCTTTCTTCTCTTCTTTTTCTCTCTTTTGAGTTAAAAATCACAAGCTAGTTATATTGTGGAAGCAAAATAGCACTCCCTGAAATATTTTAAATCAAGAATTTCCACATTTATTTGTGACCAATTTTTAGAAGTTTAAATAAATATATTAATCACTGAATATTTTCCCATGATCCTACACCACCATGGAAGCCCCCTGCATTAAATAAAGGAAATTTTGTTTTGAGAATAAAATTAAAGGAAATTAAATGATGTACCATAAAGATAGACTTAACTACTTGCGTAAAGATTTGAGCATGAATCCTTCCCACTCAATTCAATATTACTATATTCAAATACATTAACCACTCTGCTGAAGTTGGTTATAAAGTAACTAAAAATAAAAATCAAGTGACTTATAGTTTTCTTGTTCATGTATCAAATAGGTAAAAAATAGAAGGTCAAAAGTAACATATTACTTAGATTTATGACTTTAAACATACAAATTCTCAATTCGACCATTTGATCATAATCTAAACATTTAAAAATCTTCATGCACCAACTTTTGTTAGGTATCAAATATTTTACACCGTTTAACTAACCAACTTACTATTTCAACGGTTCATTTTGCGCCTACTTGATGAATAAGTCAAAATATTCAAAACACTTGAATTTTTATTTTTAAATACTCTTAATAATGTAAATCAATCCCAATAGAGTGATTTTCAATTTGAATTGTCTTACATTGAATTTGAATAAGAAGAATTCGTCCGATATCTTTTCCAAAAAATCCAAATCTATCTTTGCAATATATAGTATTTTTAGCTATTGTGTCCTTTTAAAAAAACAAGTTAGAAATTACACTCAAATCTCACACGCGCACGCACCCCCTTCACAAACGTTCACATCTGAGAAAATTCAAATCGGTAATTTCTAAGAAGCAAATTCAGAACTTGCTCTGCGGGCCAACTTCAGAGAACATAGCTTACTATGACCTTGTTTGTGTGATGTTGAGAATGGCTACAGGTATGCGCGTTCAGGCGATGATGACGGGCAAATAGTCAGCAAGCGTGGGGTGGGGGAAAAAAAAAGAGAGATTCTCAGTTGCATTTTTAATATTTATTCTTTGACCAATTGTTGGTCCAAATTTTTATCAAAAAATATGAATAACAAATTAGTTGAATGATAAAACTAATCTTTAGAGTGGGGGAATAATAGCTTTATTTTTTTGTAACAAGTAACAACTAGTTTTTGAAGAGCTGGAGACCTTTAGTCTTTCTTTTATAAAAGAAAATTTACAGGCATATGTTTGATACTGCAGGGGGCAGAGGAATTTTTCTTATATAGTGTCGAACAGCCATTTCTTTGAATAATTATTATCCACTAATTTTAAGGTAATTGTTTTCTAAACAAATTGGAGAACTCATTGAGTTCCCCGTGTTTCATTAAAAGATTTTAATGAAACTCCCCCCAAAGCCAAAGGAATAACTCAGGTGCAAGAAGACCAGCACAATCGGCCGCACACAAGCTCTGTCAAAACCAGACCATCGGAGCCCCATACCAACGCTGCTCACATGCGATCAGAGTCAGAATCATGTCCCTCACCCATAGCGTCCGCTGAGAGAATCAGAATCGCTGCTCACTAAAAGCTGCTCCAACCTCCGTCTGACCCTCTCTTTTGTGCCCTACCTGAAACAAGAATGCTTCACTTAGAAATAAAAAAAGAGCAAACATGAAAAGTTTGCTCGGAAGATCTGGCTGAGTTGTTAAAAATTTGATTATTTGATTCCGTAAATGTATGAAGTAATTTGATGCACATGAACCTGAGCTGTAAATATTTTTACACTATAGGGTCTGTTTGGTTGTCGTAACTGGCCGTAATTCGTAGTTGTAATTGGTAAGTCTTTTACAATTGTAAATGAATTACATGTATGTAAATTTTACGGTGTTTGGTTGGTAATATAAAATTGTAAAGTGGGAAAGTATATTGTACTTTACGGTGTTTGGTTGTCGTAATGTATAAGTCGTAAGTGAAAAAGTTGACCACAAAATTAACTATTTGGTGATTTTAAAAGTTTTAATACTGCAAATAAATATTAAAAAAGTTAAATATTAAAAAATTTTAATATTAATATAAAAAAATATTACAAATTTGTATGACCACAAAATTAACTGTAACTGGGCTGTAAGTGAGTGGTAACTGGGTTGCAAGTGGGTGTTAGTTGAGTTACGTAAGTCTTTTACGAATTACGGTCCAAACAAACGCCGTAGTTGTAACTGGGTAGTAAGTCATTTACGAATTACGGAGTTTTACGCGAAACAAACGGGCCGTTTGTTTCGCGTAAAACTCCGTAATTCGTAAATGACTTACTACCCAGTTATAATTATGACGTTTGTTTGGACTGTAATTCGTAAAAGACTAAAGTAACTCAACTAACACTCACTTGCAACCCAGTTACCACTCACTTACAGCCCAGTTACAGTTAATTTTGTTGTCATACAAATTTGTAATATTTTTAATATTAATATTAATTTTTTTTAATATTTAACTTTTTTAATATTTATTTGCAGTATTAAAACTTTTAAAATCACCAAATAGTTAATTTTGTGGTCAACCTTTTCACTTACGACTTATACATTACGACAACCAAACACCGTAAAGTACAATACACTTTCCCACTTTACAATTTTATATTACCAACCAAACACCGTAAAATTTATGTAACGGTCCCAAATTCTCATAAGCAAGATTAGTCCATAACATCTCTTTATTCCCAGGTTACCTTCTAATACCGAATAATTATTAGAAATTTCGGCAGCATCTCCTCTAATATTTCACCTTTGTTCTCATACAAGAATAACAATTTCGGCTCCAAGGCCTACTTATATCCAAAAGAATTTCGGCCACACGGCCTATATATCCCAAGTTATAAGGATCTCCAATAACACCATATCACAATCATAACGACTTCCCAAGTACATACTCTATATCATATGCTTTCCATACATAACTATAAAAACATCCAACATCACCTGAACCACAACATGATTCACCAAACATAAACTTACCATGTCCCAAGCACCACAAGTTCCACTTACAATTAATACAAAATGGGGGTTACATGGAATAATAGCATCATAACACTTTTAGCTAGGGATATCCGAATCAAAACATACATAAATGGACATAGTGAACAAAAATCATAGTTGGTAAGATAGGTCATCATGCTCATAATTACTCCAAGCTACATTAGGCCTTTACCTTTATCTGGACCTGAAAAGGGAACAAAATAAATGGAATGAGCTCGACAGCTCAGCGAGTAAATTTCATAACCACTACACAAATGATAACGTGAATATTAAATGTTACATGAATATAGGTACTTCCTTATCCAAATTAACAATTACAAGTATGATTGCTAGACTCCTTTATGATTACTAAAGGTTTCCCAGAGACTTATGCACAAATTCTTACCTTGCCTTAGCCTGTACTAATCATTTTCATTTTTCTCATTAATTACCGACAATACAATGTTTCAATTACTTACTAGGACACATTCACATATCACCCTAATCATAGGGTGCTAATTTACCCCGTCTTCTCCCGACTGCCGGCTCCCGCCCGGCCCCTTCCTCCTTGAAATATAACAAGACATATAAATATAGCACAAGCATACATACTCATGTGTATCTACGTGATTCCCCATAATCCCCGTCTTCTCCACCTACCGGCTCCCGCCCGGCCCCTTCCTCCTTATATAAATAATGTGAATGCACAACATTTCTCACCGTCTTCCCCCCTCCTACCGGCTCCCGCCCGGCCCCTTCCTCCTTAGATAACAATCATAGAAAAATTTCATATATCATACACTAACACATATAACATATCAAAAGTGTACCTTTGCATAAGTTACCAAATTAGTATGTTTTGGTAAGGCTACATGATTGACATGCTCACATACCACTCACATACTCAAGTCACGCTACTATAGAAGTATAACCATAGTGATTTGTAGAATTGTGATTCATGCGAAAGTGCTTAGGTATCATGATTAGTAACTATAGTATTACACATACATAACATGTAACATAGCTATTAGGGCATATTTACACTTAAGTAAACCCCCAACAATACTTCCTTTACCTAAGCCTCATACTTACATAATATGCAACATAGTGATTTAGGCATATTTACACTCTAGCAAACACCCATCAATACTTCTTTTACTTACGCATCATACATACATAACATGCAACATAGTGATTAAGGCATATTTACATTCTAGCACACACCCATCAATACTTCCTTTACTTACGCATCATACATACATAACATACAACTACCTTCAAATGAAAATAGAGTAATTTAGTACCAATTCCATGTTGATTTAATTTTCATACTACTCTACACCATTTTATTACACTTTCTTCAAGTTCCTTTTCTCTATCACATACCTCAATTTCTAAATGAATGATTAGTAAATTAAAAAGTGTAAAGTGAGTATGGAATTTACTCACAATTATAGATGGGTTCCTCACTTGAAATCTTAGATCAATCCTCTTACTCAATTCCTAGCAAAAGACAATGAATCTATTAGCTGTAAATTACTTCAAAAAAAAAGGAAGGAAGTAGTGGAGTATGAATTTACCTTTACCCAATTTCGATTTTCTGAAAATTGGGGGTTTTTGACAATCTAAAATTAGGGTTCCGAGCTATCTCCCTTCCACCACCCAAGTTCAGGCTCTACTTCTCGACTTCTGGCTAACAGGAGGTTCCTCCGACGAAACCAGACCGACCCAAGGCCTGGTTTTGCCGCGATCTCGCGGCTTTCCGCGGGTTTCCGCGGCTGCGCGGTCGCGAGAGGCTGTGCGCAGTCGCGCACGGCTGGGTGTGGCCGCGAGGTGGCGCGAGGTGTGAGGATATCCCCTGATTCCGGCCGATGCTCGCTGGAAGAGGAAGAGAGTTGTGAGGGAGGAGGGTTTCTAGGTTTCAGGTGGAAAAGTTTCTGTTTTACAGAGAAGAGAATTCTTCTCAGCTCTGAAGTAATGGGGTTGCTCATTATGCACAAAAGCCCCTCATAACCCAACATTTGCAAGACACAATCCCCACCAAGCTTGCCACTTGGCCAAGGCTAGGATCAAATTGATCCTAGCCTACACCTCACTCCACATGCACACCAAACTCTCCCACTAACTATAATTTAATAAAAAAAAAAAATCTTATTTACCATACTTAGTATTTTTCTAAATAACTCTTATTGGAAATACCATTAAAGGCCTCTAATTGCAATTATTTAGGGAATAATCCTATATACCCTAGTATCAAATACATGTTGTCATTTAATACCAATACATATATTCTATGAATTCCCATTTGTGCCATAAATCCCAAATTGACAACATAAAAAAAATATTAATTCCATGATTATATTTATTTCTATTGGTATTTAATTAAGAAAGAGAATTCATCTATATAAAAAAAAATATTTTCCTATGTAACCGATGCTTAATATACTTAGGAAATAATAATTAAATGGATAAAAATTTTTGGCCGTTACAATTTACATACATGTAACTCATTTACAATTGTAAATGACTTTACCAATTACAACTACGAATTACGGCCAGTTACGACAACCAAACAGACCCAAAGTTTACTGGGATTCAGTTTATGTGTGTGAGTCCACACACACACACACACACACATATATATATATATATATATATATATATATATATATATATATATATATATTATAAAGGGATGAGTCTTATATTCGTACGTGAAAAAGATGTCAGGTTTTAAGAGGATAAAAAATTATTTAAATTTTTTATAATATTATAAGAGACTCAATCTCACGTGTCAACGCAGGAGTGGTCCTCTTATAATAGCTGCCAGGTTTTAAGGGGAGCAAAAATTATTTGAATCTCTTATAACATTATAAGAATATGTGTGTATGGCTCACACACATGAACTGTACCCGTTTCTTGTTGTATATGTTCCAAAAAATAAAAATAAAAATAAAAAACGCATGCACTTTGCTCTCCAGCTTTTTCTAATTTTAATATTATCAGCGTTTTTCTCATAATGGAAAAATAAAATAAGAAAAATGTTAGGGGCTGACACTGTGGACTGTTGTATTTCATCAGTCTTACTTCCCTTTTGTCTCATTTTTTTTATTTTAAAATAGTCAGGTTAATTTTTAAATCACAGCCGTCTTATTATATTGGCCATTGGTCAAGAGAACGTGTGTTCACAAATGACGACTGATACCCATGCGTCATTTGAATAATATTATTGGACGAATCAAAGAAAGAGGCAGCGAAATTGTTTTTTAGCCACGGGTGTGGGTGTTCTCTCTCTCTCTCTCCAACTAGCGAAAAACTGACAAGACAAAAATTTGACGTGACAAAGACTTTTCCTTGAGTTTTGCTTTCCTGACAAACAAGCGGGAAAACCCTGTGGGGCTCACTGAACAGTACCAAAAATACACCATTTCCGCCCATTTTCGCAGCAGGCAAAAAAGATCAAATCTTGGTTGAATTTGGGTCAGAGAGAGGGAGGAGAGGGTGAGCAGGCAACCTGAGGTCTGAAGGTCAGCATCAAAGTCTCATATCTCAGCTTAGCTGCCTTTCTTGTGTCTACATGCAGGCAACCTGGACCTTTGTGACCATGACTGTAGATTTCAGGCCTGGTTGAAAAAAAACCATATTTTTAGCTGTAATATCCTGAAAAATGGAAAAATAAAAATAAAAATTAGGAGCACAAATTCTATCAAAACACCTCCAAAATTTTGATCTCTTTTGATTTTGACACCACCTATGAGTTCTAAAATTAGATTTGAATTTCGATATAGATATGAATATTTAAGGATCTAAAGTTCTAAACACAACTTATTAGGTAACCCAATATTTTTCTTCCTAAACATAACTTTATACAAAAATTATTTAGTTATATTTTCAAGAAAAATATAAAATACATATATTTGGAAAAAAAATTCAATTTATATTTGACTCTTAATGTAAATTATTTCAGATTTGCAAAATCCGGTCCTAAATCTAAGTCTAGTAAATTATAGAGTTTGGATTCTCTAATAGATTTTAGTTTTTTTTTTTTTTTTTTAAAAGTGAGTTTGGATCCAAAGGTTGAAGCTACAAATTCATAATAGATATGGGTGTGGATGTTGCATGATCCAAACCAAATCTATAGTCTTTTCTTTTTCCTTTTTCTTTTGAATTAAGGTCGTAGCTCGGTCTTTGAACTTGAGACCTCCCATTTTCGTTATTTTTGTATATGTTATTTTTGAAATATAAAGAAAGAAGGATTTTTTTTTTTCTTCAAAAATAAGAAAGAAGGATTTGAACTAGCTAGAATTAGTTTTGCAATACATCATGATTACATACAATGACTCTAATAAATAATCCCATTGCATTTAAATTTTGTAAATATCATAATGATTTCTCACAATGAATTCAAATCACCAAATTACGGTCACATATGGTCATTAACTCATTTGCCCGGATCTTAATCATGAGATTTTGGCAAATACTAATCAAAATTTGATGGGTATCCCATAGCTTTTTTGCAAACTTTATTTGCAAAAGACCACCTTTTCAAGTCGTACATGAATAATATCTCTCCTCTTGTAATTCTCTCTACACTTTATCCCCTTTTTAGGGTAGAAAAAGAAAAGAAAGCAACAAAAAAAAAAAAAAAACATGTCAACACACAATCTTGAAACTTTCCGGTCTTTGGATTGTGCATAAAAATATGTCTTGCATTATAAAAAATTAATGCACTTTGCTCATAGATCACTTTATAAAAAGTTGGTGATCTTATAATAATCCAAGTCCTTAAATATTACTCGTGTTTGAAAATTTTCCCACTGACTTGCCTTTCTTTCCTTCACATTGTAAACGTTGAACGTGTTGACGTATATATATTTGAGGCTTAGCCTTCTTCCCTTCACATAGTAAACGTTGAACGTGTTGATGTATATATATTTGAGGCTTACCCTTAGATATTGATATTATTTGAGGCAAACTCTGATTATTACGTCCAATAAACAAATTGAACAAGTTGTTGGATTTCCTTGCAGAGAGAAAAATAACACCAGAGGATAGTCGCCAATTGCACAAACAAAAAAATCAAAGGGAAGAAAGAGAGAACACAAAATTAATGAGATTCAGCAATTGCCTAGGTCCTCGGAGCAGAAGGGGAGAGAGATTTTATTAATCAATCAAGTACAGGATATAATCAATAAGGGGCAATACCCCTCTTTATATAGACACATTGTTTGACACGGAGAGGGGTTGGCTGGTGTAACGCTTCCTGGAATCAGATGGAAAAGATTACAGCCGGTTTAATCTTCCGGTTACAAGGGAGGGGGAATATTGAATCTTGAATTCCCCCTTTATTTAGTGCTGGGTTCTTCGTGTGGCGGTGGAGAGTGAATCTTGTTCTCCGTTGACCGGATGACTGTTCGGACCGTCGGGGATTTTCTCTTCGGTCGGTAGAGGGAGTAACTCAGCTCCGTCTACCAAAACTCTAGAGGAGGAGGTAGGCGAAGAGCGGCTAGTACTCAGTAAGCTCGCTGAAGGGTTTTCTCTCTCTCTGTCGTTGATCTCTCCTTTGATTGTCGTCTTTTTTCCTTCTCGTCGTCAATTGTCCTCCTTTCCTTCAATAGTGACGGGACTATTTATAGGGTTTTTAGGGGGTGATCGTGCCCCCTAAAAGTGCTCCACGATGAGGGCCAACTTCCCCGCTATATGGGCGGCGGATGGCGCCATAATCGGGGTAGTTGCAACCGAGACGTGGGTGTCGATCCGACGCGTCTTGATGCTGAGGCGCGGGCTTCGGGCTGACGCGCCTTGATGCTGAGGCGCGGGCTTCGGGCTGACGCGCCTTGATGCTGAGACGCGGGCTTCGGGCTGACGCGCCTTGATGCTGAGACGCGGGCTTCGGGCTGACGCGCCTTGATGCTGAGACGCGGGCTTCGGGCTGACGCGCCTTGATGCTGAGACGCGGGCTTCGGGCTGACGCGCCTTGATGCTGAGACGCGGGCTATCTCTCACGTCTTGATTGTCACATTTAGCCTTGTGCCTGGATCTTGGATCTCTGTGTTTTGGTGGCTTGTCTTGGTGATTTTTAGACAGCCTACAGAACCCCCTCCAAAGTTTTTGACATTCCGCAGTTAACTGGGACGGATTTCGAAATACTTTGGACTCTAGCTGAGTTCGCCTTCATGACTAGACTGTTGATGCTTCGGGTTTGATCTTATCTGGAGTTTCGTGAGTGTACTGTTGAACTCTTTGAAGCTCCCAGAGTTGATCATGTTGAGTGTTTAGATGCACAGTCTAAACCTCTCCGATTGCTTTTAGTCTGTCATTGGCGCGCTTTAAGCCAGGAGTGGTTGGTCGTCTGCTTGCGTCAGTGTACTGTTGAACTGATTTTGCAGAAGCAGGAGGCCAAACGCAGGTTCTTTTTCAAAAAGCAGAGATGGTACTGCTGTAAAGGCGCGATTTCTGTAATCGTGCGTCCTTTGGCACTGGAGACGCGACTGATTTTCAGAAGGTAGACGCGATATTTGGCCAGACTGAAAGGACGCGAATTTCTTAGAGAGACGCGACCTTCCAAATGCATTCATGGAGAGGCTGACGTGGCATGTCCATCGAGGAGGTGCGTTCTTTGGGCGCGAATTCTGTGCCATGTCATGATTACGCCGCCAGCTGGCCTAGGGAACCGGCGAAATTTCGCCTTTTGGCGCGCGGATTTCCTAGTTCATTAAATGAACTGCTCCACGTGTCGACTGCTGACTCGTGGCGGGGTTGCGACGCATGATCTTCTCCGTTCAGAAACGATTTGGTTACACGCGTCAAGCGGTGACTCGCTGCAGCGTCTACCGGGCCACGCGCCGCGTATCTTCGCGAATCCCTGTGCCTATAAAAGGCAACAGTTGGAGAGATGCATCCTCTTCTCCGAACGTACTTGCTGAGAAAAAAGAAAGAATTTCCTTCTCTGTTCATCTTCGAACTCGCTCGGATTTTTGAACTTTAATGGCCCCCAAGATGAAACCGAGTGCATCGTCCTCAAGGGCGACCGTCGCCGAGGCTGAGAGAGACGCTTCCTCTGCGCAGGAGGCTGTTTTCCGAGGTAAAATGCCTCTTCGGCGTGGGTTTCACCATTAAAACAAGTTCATAGAACCCTAAGAACCCTTAACACAGAATCGTGTTTGATTCTCGGACGCAGTCCTTGAGATGATAACCGGGGCGCAGGTTTGATGACCTGGCGTCGTTAAACTCTGCGTTTCGGATCTTTCACTTAGAAAATCTCTAGTTGTGAAGGATTCGAACGCGGTCTTGGTTTACAGAACGCGGACTTGATCCTTGCGTTCTGCGCCATCAGCTGCCGATTTTGATGAATCTGGCGTCTGAGTCCAAGTACTTAGAGAAATTCGCAAGTCTTGGTTTGCAAAACGCGGACTCGATCCTTGCGTTTTGTGCCACTTGACGCGGATTTGCAGGTCTGGACGCGGGTTTGATAACTTCTGCGTCCAGTATCTCTTCTGCGTTTGGACGCAGATTCGCAGGTCTGGACGCGGGTTTGATAACTTCTGCGTCCAGTATCTCTTCTGCGTTTGGGCGCAGATTCGCAGGTCTGGACGCGGGTTTGATAACTTCTGCGTCCAGTATCTCTTCTGCGTTTGGGTCATGAACACTTAGCATTTTTCAGCATTTCTCCTTGCTTTTAATGAAGTATCTGATTGTGTCCTTTTCTTTCGCAGTGCGACATGTTTTTGGCCCACTCGTCAAGACGCACCATTTTGGACATGTAGGTGGTGCTGACCAGAGCTTGACCTTCGTGCAAAGAATGAGTGTCCCATTGACTGCTGACCAGTCGCCGGATCGCAGGGAGAGACCCTCTAATGTTGACAGGAGAACCTTTCGGGCGCTTATGACCGATGCAGCATTCACAACGGATGCTCGCGTTCCGCTGGAGAAGCCTGCCTTCTTCTTTGGAGATCGCATTCATGATGACGGCCGTCGTGTGTCTGAAGGAACTTACAAATGGCTCCGTCAGATAGGGGATGGACGATTGTTTCTTCCGGATATGGAGAGGATGTTCCCGTTGTTCTACTTCCAACACATGTCCATCCCTCGGAAGATGGAATGGGACATTTCCCAATCTGTCCCTGAAATCACCCTTGGTGACTTTGGCTTCCAGAGGGTAAACCGCCATGATAGTCATGACAGGTCAACCGTCGGCCTATTCCCCGCGTCGCGCAAATCCAATATTCCGGTCGGGGAGATACCACAGCTTGCTGCTACCTTCCTTAACTCGTTTATGGAAGTGGAGGGTGACTATCCTACCGAGTTCCGTGCGCATGGGTGGATCCATTCTACGGGGAATATTTGGTGGAGCAGGATGGTGGGTTTTGTCCTCACCGATCTTAAAGAGCTGCTAGAGCATTTGGGACTATACCCGGCGATCAGGGCCGTACAGTGGGGTATCCCACCGAGCTCTCACAATTTCTTCGGAGTCCTGGAGCGATATAACTCTCTGACGGGGACATTCTTCACCCCGGTTGGAGAGATGGGCCTGACACTGCACGAGCTGCATGAGGTCTCGGGGCTGGCATCAGGGGACATTCCTTATGAGGAATATGTCCCTACCACTAAGGAGCTCCACATTTTGGAAAAAGAGTTTCCCGCAATATATGAGACCTACTGGGAGGTGATGTGCCACTTCCACATCTGCGGCCAGATAACTACCTGGAGATCAGGAGGAGTCAAGCAGTTGTCTTGAGCTAGTTATCTGTTCAACAACGTTAGCAATAAAGACCTCCCGATAACCCGACTGGCTGCCAGCTCTGATAGGGAAATCGAAGACAGGATTGATCAGGCTCCGAACAGCTTCTACACCACGGAGTCGAACGAGGACGGTTTCGACCCTGACTTGGTTTTTGAAAGCTTTCACCATCAAGCCCGGACTCCCATCTCTAGTCGAGCACTGTTGGCGGGCTTCTTGATGCTGTGGTTGAAGCGTTGTGTGGTGCCCACGCTGCCACACGAAGTTATTGTTGCCGACGTGGTGTACCCGGCGGTGCTCCTGGCTCATGGCAGCCCCATAGCTCTTCTTCCGGCTGTGGTGGCCGGTATTCAGAGTGGGCTACGGGCGTTAGCCAAGAATTTCTGCGAGCCCCCGAAGACTGTTGACCCCCATGGAAAGCCATATGTCGACTCAGAGGGGAATCCGAAGGTGAAGCGCCCTAACCCTCGGGTTGAGCTGCCTTATACGTACCTCATGGCTTGGTACGTGATGCATTGCCCTTCTTTGATGACGGCGGCGCGTGGGGGCACGGTTCGTATCCCATTTGTGCAGCGGCTGGAACGTTCGGAGTGGCGTGACACCTACCTGTATTATATTAGGAAGTGTCTTTCCTGCGCCACGAACTACCAGCTCAACCGCTGCTTTCCAGACGTTCCTGGTGCGGCTTTCGGGGAGTTGTTTGCTGATATCGCTGGTCGGGATGACTTCACACAACTGCCTGCGGGAATCTTCTGGTGGTTGATCAACATCCGGCCGGGATATGTGATGTTCCGGCAAGGGACTTCCTGCACCATCGAGCCATACATGCCGAACCGTTTTGCCCGACAGTTTGGCTACGATCAACTCTATGTCGGGAACCCCAATGCTCGGCTCGCCTTCGAAGGGAACCTGTTCGAGGGTGCTCGGGCCTGGTATTACAGTGTGGCTGGAGGGACGGGAGCAACATTCCGTCTACCCAACGAGACGCCCAAGTGCCGCACGAGCTTCAGCTTCTGCGCTTGGTACTTCCAAGCCAGCCAGACACCAGACCTTGTTCCGGAGTCTTCATGCCTTGAGAGCATCAATGCACATCTCGAGGCCAGGTCAGAGTCCGGTAAACGTTCGAAGCTTATCGACCAGTATCTGAAGGCTTATAAGGAGGTCAAGAGACGGTCGAGGAAGGAGCCACAAGCAGCGAGGGCGGAGCCGCGACCGGCAAGGGCAGAACCTCGAACGACAAGGGCTGAGCCACCAGCCACGAGGGAGGAGCCGCGGGTAAGGAGGTCTAAGCAGTTGGCGAGCAAGCGTAGTCGACGCTCTGCTTCTATTGCTGAGCCTGCCCCAAAGAAGGTTCGGAGGGACTTAACAGCTGAAGTCTCCCAATTCGGAGATATCTCTGCTGGAGTTGAGGCTCCTCCTGAAGACGTCCCTGTTAGGGTTGAGGAACCGTCGGAAGATGAAGATTTCCCCACCCTAGTCCGTGCTCCTAGGTCGCGCAGTAAGACCGTGGAGGAAGGGGAGCTTGTTGACGAGTCCACTGCCGCCGAAGATGACGAGTCAGTGGAGGTCGACATAATGACTGGAGGGGATGTTGAGATTGCAGGCATCTCAGTTCAACCCGAGCCTTTTTCTGCTCATGATGGGAGAGACGAGGCACGGAAGCCGGGGTCTCCTAGCATCTTCATTTCCAGTCTTAGGGCAGTCGACCCTAGTCCTACCACTGGGGTAATTGGAGGTAAGGCTCCTGTTGCGGAGCTTTCTCGCGTTGCGCTGTCGTCTTCTTCGATATCGGGGGAAAGCGCCTTTGAAGACGAGACCGACTATGGTGATGAACCCGCTCTTCCTGATCAGAGCAAATTCTTCCACATCTCGGAGGAGGAAATATATGGGGGCGAGCCATCGACTGCACCATCGTTGGCGATTATCCCTACTGAAGGTACTCTTCCCATCTTCTGTCTAATTTTCTCTTTGCATATTGAAGAGGATGTTTTAACATTCTTCTTTCACGCTGCAAGGCCAGCCAGAGACGCCGACGCTACAACCTCTTCGCGTGTCGAGGAGATGGTGAAAGAGTTGACCCAGCCTGAGAGGATTGAGGTCTCGGCTGCTGAGATACCCTCAAAGGGGGCAGCTGTTGAAACTGGGGAGCCTTCCACTCTGGCAGAAGAGGAAGTAACCACTGAGGCTGAGGAGGCTCTCACTCTGCCAGGCGAGGAGATTACTGCTGAAGCCAAGGAGACTTCCGCTCCGCAGGATTTGACGTCTCCGGACCTCCAACCTGGTAAGGCAGCTCTGATGCTTTAAATGTTTCGCTTTTCTACCATTGTGGCTAACATCGCGATAACTTGCAGAGAGGACTGAGGGGGCTCAGGTAGAGAGTTCGACGGTCGGCACCCTTCCAAAAGGCCAGACAGCTCAGGTCTCGGTGGAGGTTTCTGAGGAGGTCGTGCTTACTACCCCCTCATTGATCGTGGAGGCTCCTGCAGAGGTAGTACCTCCGGAAGTGTCAGCGGCCGGTCTAGCTCTTGCCGTCTCGACGGCCAGCACGACTCTTGTGCGAGAAGATCCGCCTTATATCCCCTGTCCTGTGACAGAAAAGGGGTCGGGAAGCTTCCTAGGTGGTGAAGGCATGGGGGAACTGGCACGTCAGATGGTGCAGCAATTCTTCGCTTCGATGGGATCATGTATTGATCTCATCTTACGTGGAAACAGCTCGTTCCAATTTGCCCAGACGCTTCTTAAAAATCTGGCCGTGAACGTTGAATTAACCGGAGGCCCTTCACTTGCCAAGGCGTGTCTGCAGGTGGTAGAGCAACTGGGAGACTACCTGCAGGAGCTGGAGTCCTTGGAAGATACTGGCTCTTTTAGTGAGGCCCAGGCCACCCTGACTAGGCTCCTAGCTGCTCAAGAACAAGAGCGACAGGAGGCGGAGGCACAAATTGCTGCAGAGGCCCGCAGCCTTGAATATTCCCAGGCTGAATGTCAAAAACTAACTGCCAATTCAAGGGAATCCGAGCTTACCATGCAGAGCACTGAGCAAGTCATCATCAGTGCTCGTGACACCATTGCCAAGGCTCGGGACACCATTGCCAAGGCGGAAGCTGTGCTTGCGTTCAATGAGAAGAAGCTCGTTACCATCAAAGAGGAGCTTGAGGAGCAACAAGCTGCTAAGGCGCGAGCTGAAGAGAGTCTGTCTCTACACTCTTCCAGGGTGGAATCTCTGCGAGCGCAGCTGGCTGCAAAACCCTTCCTATCTGAAGAGGAGCTGCGGGTCCAAGCCATGGTGGAGGCTGAGAAGGCGCATCAGATCAAGATGCATCATCTCAGGGAACAAATCCGTTCCTTGGCGAGCCAGGACGTTTAGCCTTCTTTTCTTTTTCCCCTCTCTTTTTTTTTTGTAAAGAAGAGGACACTCTGCTCACCAAGAGTGTTTGTATCTACTTTTATCATTTTTGAAATAAAAGTATGAAAAATTTTTATCCCCTTCTTCTTTGCGTTGCTGTGGATGAATCCACCTGGCTGTGAATGCTAGACTTAGGTAAGACTAAGTTCTTTCAATGAGACGCGACGTCGGCTCTAAGTCTTCTTGATGAGACGCAGCATAGACGCAGCATAGAGTGAAAACGCGGCCTCCGAACGCAGCGTCAATCACAGGGTGAGACGCGGTTCTTAGTTCATGAGAACTTAGGCAGGACTAAGTCCTTTTGACAAGACGCAGCATCAATCCATAGGGAGACGCGGCCATCATTGTTTCATGAGACGCGGCATTCGTTCAGGGAGACGCGGCTCTGAATAACGCGGATCTGCTTCTGCGAAGAAGGAAGCGGATCAGGCAGACGCGGGAGACGCAGCCTTGTGCCTTTCCCTTAATTCAAAAATGGATTAAGTGCTCTCTGAGGGGACGCGACTTTGACTCGCGCGGGCATCTTTCTGGGACGCGAATGTGTGGATAGTTCTTCAATCCGCGTCTGGGTGTAAACTCCCAGGCGTTACATACAGCCTGTCATAGGGATTTGGTGTGATCTTTAAATATCAGATGCGGATTTTCCGCTTTGTTTCCCGAAGCAGTTGTCCACGCGTCGGCTGCTGATTGGGCTTGAGTATTGATTCTCTTAAACGAGAAACCAGTGCGGGCGGTTGGAGATCAGCGCCAGCGGCGGTTCTCGAAGCAGCGTTACACGCGTCCGGCCCTTATTGGATCTTGGCAGTTGTGCAGTTATTAATGCCGGCGGTTCAGATTACGGGGCCATTAATCGCTATTATCAGGAGCTGCCTATAAATAGGGCGCCCCTTCTCCCTTCAATCCTGCCTTTGGACTACTTTGTTTTTTGAAAGAGAGAGCGCTTTGAGAACCTTCATCTTCCTCAGATAATTGTCTCCATGGATGAGGATGGCTCTGAAGATGACCCAGGGCTTTTAAGCTCCTGTTTGGTCTCTTTAGGAGAAAACATCTCTTTGCCCTGTGACCGCGTTTGCGTCCTGGTGCAGAGAGTACAACTCTTGACAGAGGTCTCCACGGGTATGCCGTTCGTTTCACCATGACATTTTAGATTTACTATGGCCTGTACCTTGGCTTCATGTCATCTGGACCCCCTCATGAAGTCTGCATTGGTGCACTCCTTCTGGAATTTGTACCATGGACCTAAACTTCTCCGGACGCGCGTGCAGAAATCTTTGGCACTTGGCGTTGGCGCGTTTTATGGCTAATGCCTTAGCGCGTTTCATAGCCAATGCCTTGGACGAATTCCAAAAAAGTTTCAGACCCGCACCTTGCAACTCCTGTTCATGGAGATGGCAATTTTCGGCGTCTGTGCCTTTTCGGCGTTTGTGCTCTTTGACCTAGGCACAGAATGGGACCGCGTTTTGATTCGCGTTTGTCTCTGCTGACGCAACAGTTTGGCTTGCTGCGCGTGTCATTCCTGCGTCTTGGCAGACTGCATGGATCATTCCCGCGTTTGGCTGACTGCGTGGATCATTCCCGCGTTTGCCTCTGCTGACTTAGTTTTTCTCTGTTTACACTAAGTTGCAGATTGTTCTAATTCTCTCTTTTTGTTCCTTGCAGGCTTGCTGGGCCCTTGGAAGAATACTTCGGTCGGCGAACTCGTTCAACGTTCACCTATGAGAGAATATATTATGGTCCTCGTCACCTATAAGAGAGTATATTACATCTCTGACGAGGACCCAACCCTCGCCAAGGTCTCTTCAGATCTGGTGCAAGAGACGGATAGGCTGAGTATCGGCGAGGGTGGTCCGGCGGTTGCGGCGGCGGATGAGATCCTCTTCCTCTCCCTACCCCAGAAGTGACATCAAGGACATTCCGTTGGATGGCCTGCTGGGGAAAGGGATGGTGATGAATGCAGGACTTTCTGCTGCCGCTGGACCTAGTGGAGGGTAGCATCCTTTGTGATGACTCCTAAACTTCCTCTCTCACCCCAGAAGTGACTCCATGTTTGTTGGATGGTCTGCTAGGGAAAGAGACGCGCCTGAACGAAGGGTTGCAGGACCTTCTGTTGCCACCGGACCTCAAGAACACCATTGCTCTTGGCTTAGTCAGCTAGGGCGCTTTCGAAGTTGGCGTCGTGCATCAAAATGCAACCGGTTCCAACAGTCGCCACTTCTTCAGACATCATGCACTTAGGATCAGATGCGGCTTCAAGGAGTGAGTACGGCCTCAGAGAGAGAGAGGGACTTCTTTGTACTCCTTAATTGTAACACTCAATCTTATTGTATAAGAGAGCGTTTTGTATCACTTTCATGTGTTTGGATATGAATAAAAGTGACACTTTTCTTTTTGCCTCTTTCTGTTGTCTTGAATGTTTTGTTTTAGAAGCAAAAGAATGATTTTGGTGGACCCGCCACTTTATAAAAGAAAGTGACAGGGGGAATGCGTACTCCCAGAGAAGGTGAACTTTTGTCAAGTGTCTAGGATTGACTTGATTCAAGGTCAGCTGGGGAATTTGATAAAACATTGTCAGTGGTGTAATGTTAACCTAACAATGTCTTTAGGTGGACCTGTTATTCTGTTGAAGAGAATAACAAGTGAAACTAGACCCGCGAGGAATCTAGTAAAGCTTTCACCGTTAGAGGTGTGATATTAACTTAACGGGTTGGAGATAGTCTTGTCAGAAGTGTGGTGTTAACTCGACAAGGATGTGAGTCAGAGGTGTGATATTAACTTAACTCAGAATGTCACTGTCATAGGTGTAATGTTTAACTTAACAGTGAGGTAATGCTAGAGGTGTGATGTTGAACTTAGCATTGGTCATCTCGACTTAGACGAAGAAGTCGAGGAAAGGTCATGGCCATAGGTGTATTGTTGAACTTAGCGATGACTCGGATGCTAGAAGTGTAGTGTTAACTTGGCATCGTCCATTTCAGCTTCGATACGGAAGTCTGAAGAAAGGTGACTATCAGAGGTGTGATATTAACTTGACAGGCACTCGATGTACTGCTTAGAGGTGTAATGTTAACTTAAACAGTAATTTGTCAGAGGTGTAATGTTAACTTGACAAGAATTGGCTTGCGATGGGAGCAATTTGAGGACCTGTCATTCTATTGATGAGAATTGACAAGCAGAATTTGAAGTGCCAGAGGTATAGTGTTAACTTGGCAAATTTGAGAGTTTGTTACTCTATGCAGAGTTAACAAGCAAGGTTTGTACCCGGCAAAGGGTATTCATTACCAGAGGTATAGTGTTAACGTAGTAATGAGTGCACTTTGTGGTCCTACCATTCTATGGATGAGAATTGGTAAGGGACTTTGGAGGAAAGAGTGGACTCGAGTCCACTTAGGATTTTTAGCAAACCCTCAGCTATCAACGGATTTGACATGCTTTACCAACTACCGTTTGAGTTGGGCTAGCCATGCTATTCCCCTCAGCATGATGAGTTGTCGAGGACTTATGTTGGGCTTAAAGGCCAACATTTTCCTCTATCCTTAGCCGTCGAGGGCGTCGGATCAAATGGGAACGTGTCCCTTAGGATTTTTAGCAAATCCTCAGCTGTCAACGGGTTTGACATGCCTTTACCAACTACCGTTTGAGTTGGGCTAGCCATGCTATTCCCCTCAGCATGGTGAGTTGTCGAGGACTTATGTTGGGCTTAAAGGCCAACATTTTCCTCTATCCTTAGCCGTCGAGGGCGTCGGATGTTTGATCAGAGGTGTACTTTTAACTTGATCGGAAGAAGAGTACTATTAAGGATAGTACTTCTTCAAGAATTTGCCATTGATCGGCATCATGAGTGTATCACCATTTGAAGTTATGAGGCGATATGATCCATTCGAGTAGACTGACTCTACCACAAATGGTCCCTCCCATTTGGGCTGAAATTTTCCTTTTGTCTTGTGCGTCATGACCATGGGGTCTTCGGACAGCTAAGACAAGGTCGCCTTTCTTGAAAGTTCGCGCTTTGACTTTCTTGTTGAAGGCTCTGGTGATACGAGCTTGGTAAAGCTCGATTTGTTGTTGGGCCTGCAAACGCTTGTCGTCTAAGGCTTCCAACTCCTGGAGTCGCTGCTGATGCTTCTCCTCAGTTGTCATTTCCGCTGTCAAGGCGACGCGTAGAGAGGGAATTTGTATTTCCAATGGAAGGACGGCTTCGCATCCGTATACCAAGGAAAATGGCGTGGCTTTAGTTGGGGTTCGCACCGTTGTGCGGTAGGCCCATAAGCATTCACCCAGCTTGTCGTCCCAGTCTCGTTGACTTTTCAAGACGAACTTTTTGAGAAGCTTGCCAATAGTCTTGTTGAAGGCTTCTGCAAGACCGTTAGCAGCAGGATAGTATGCCGTTGAGGACACACTCTGGATTCTGAACTTCGCGCAGAATCTCTGGAAGGCCTGGCTGATGAACTGGGGTCCATTGTCATGGATGATACGCCGAGGCACACCGAAGCGGTAAATAACGTGATGTTTCACGAACTTGATCACGTTAGAAGATTTCACCTCTTTCAAAGGGATAGCTTCGGCCCACTTAGAGAAGTAATCGGTTATCGCTAGAATGAACCGATGTCCTTTCGATGATGGTGGGCTGATAGGGCCAACTACGTCCATCCCCCACATTTCAAACGGCCAAGTAGAGGTCGTTGAGTGGAGGTACCCTGGTGCTTGATGAATGAAATCGCCGTGTATTTGGCAGGCGTAACATCTCTTAGCATAAGCGACAGCATCGGCAATCATCTTGGGCCAATAGTAACCCATCCTTTGGAGTCGATGTGCCAATTTCGGGCCAGGTTGATGAGCTCCACAAGTACCATCGTGGGCTTCTTTCAATACTCCTTGGGCTTCTTTTGATGAGAGGCATCGGAGCAGGATCCCGTCATGCGATCGACGATACAATGTTCGCGAAATCGCATTATAGTAGAATTTGGGGGCTTTCCTCCGAATGGCGGCCGCCTCCTTGGTGTCTTCGGGCAGAATGCCGTATAAGACAAAATCAATGTAGGGGAATCACCAGTCTTTAAGCCCTGAAGCGGTCGACACTTCAAGTGTTTCCTTGTCGTGATGGTCTCCCGTTGACCCTGGACAGTCCCCGAGGGGAATTTTTGGACAGTATAGGTCGTGGCTATAGACGAATACTTTCTCCATTGCTCCAGCTGGAAGAGCTAAGGAAGCAGCGAGGGATGCGAGTGCATCCGCATGTGCATTTTGCCTGCGCGGTACATGGTCGATGTAGAAGTTTGAAAACCTTTCGGCCATGTGAATTGTCGCGTTGTAGTAGGGTACTAGATCTTCATGTCTGGCCTCGTACTCTCCGCGAACTTGGCTGACGATGAGTTTAGAGTCACCGTAAGCCTCGAGATTTTTAACGCCAATCTCATCGGCGAATTGCATCCCAATCAAAAGAGCGTTGTATTCCGCCACATTGTTGGAGCAGGGCTCGGTTAACGAGATAGCTCGGGGAATCACATAATTTTGTGGGGAGACGAGTACTACTCCTACCCCCGCTACTATGTGTCCCTTCGGGCTTGTCCTTGATGCACCGTCGAAGAAAAGTTGCCATACTTGACTTTCGAACGATGTCTGAGTCAGGTAGACTTCGGCGGCCTCATCTGGGAGATCCTCATAGAGTTTGGCTGCCCTTGGATCTGGGTGCTCAGCTAGGAAGTCCGCCACCGCTTGTCCTTTAATGGCCTTCTGGGGTAAAAAGTGCATCTCATATTGGGATAACAATATAGCCCATTTTGCCAGCCGGCCATTTAGTGAAGAAGGCTTTGTCATAAGTAACCTCAGAGGGTTGACTTTTGATATGACATTTATAGTCTGGCCTACCAGATAGTGTCGCATTTTCTGAATGGCGAACACTAGTGCCAAACATTCCTTCTCGATCGGGTTGTACCGATGTTCGGCTCCGATCATTGTTCTACTCAGATAGTAGATTGCCTGTTCTCGTCCTTGTTCATCATTTTGAGCTAGTAGAGCTCCCAAGGAATGATCCATTGCTCGGACGTACACCAGGAAAGGCTTTCCGGACACCGGAGCTGCAAGGACTGGTGGTTGGGTGAGGTAGTGTTTGATCTCCTCAAATGCTTTTTGACAAGCGTCGTCCCAAATGAATGAAACACCCTTTTTCATCAGCTTGGCGAAGGGTTGGCATCTCCCGGAAAGGTTTGATATGAACCTGCGGATGTACGCCAATCGTCCTTGTAACCCCCTGAGCTCCTTGAGGCTTCTGGGGGGTTGCATCTCTTGGATAGCGCGGACTTTCTCTGGATCCAAATAGATTCCTTTGGAAGTCACAACAAATCCTAGGAATTTGCCACTGGCTACCCCCAGGAAGGATTTGGTGGGGTTCATCTTCAATTGATGAGCCCGCATGATGTCGAAGACCACCTTCAGGTCTGCTATGTGATCACCTTTAGTGCGACTCTTCACCGCGATGTCATCGACATAGCATTCCACCGTTTTCCGCATTTGCTGATGGAAAATGGCGTTCATGGCCCTTTGGTATGTTGCCCCTGCATTTTTCAGTCCGAAGGGCATGACGGTGTAACAATATACCCCTAGAGGAGTCCTGAAGGAGGTATGCTTTTCGTCATCGGGATACATCTTGATTTGATTGTATCCTGAGAACCCGTCCATAAAGGACATTCGCTCGAATCCACAAGTATTGTCAATCATGACATCTGTGATTGGCAATGGGAATTCGTCTTTGGGGCAGGCCTCGTTTAGATCACGGAAGTCGATGCAGATCCGGATCTTCCCGTTCTTCTTGGCGACGGGGACGATGTTGGCTACCCAGTCGGGATGTTGTTCTTCCCGGATGAAGCCAGAATCGATGAGCTTTCTGACTTCTGATTGAATTGCCTCCATTATCTCTGGACGGAACCGTCGCTGCTGTTGTTTAACAGGCTTCATGTCTGGATTGATGTTGAGGCGATGCATAGCCACTTGAGGATCAAGTCCAGGCATGTCCTCATAATTCCAGGCGAAGACATCTATATACTCTTGTACAAGAGATATTAAATCCTTCTTCTCTGGAGGCGACAGGCCGTCACTTATGAAGATGGGCTTGGGGTTGGTCTCATCTCCTAGGTTGATCTGAACAACCTTGTCATCTGTGGGTGGCTCACGCTGTTCAAAGCGGATATCCCAAAGAGCATTCAAATGTTTGATCCAAGGATCTGTATCAGGTTGGATCATTTCTTCAACTTCATCTTCCAGATGGCCTGTTGAAACCATGTTTACTGAAAGCCCTTTGAAGATGTTGCCGACACTGACATCTGACTCCCATGATGACGTGTCTGAAGAGCAATTGTTGCTCGACGATTCTTGAGGATCAGAGGCTGATGGGACCGGAGTTGATACATAGCCCAACCCCCTGCGCGTCCGATGATAATAATCGGGGGCCTTCCCTTTTGGCACAAAGGATCGAAGTAGCGTCCTCCTTCCTTTGCCGAAGTTCAACCCGGGCTTGTTGGTTATATCGTACCCCATTTGCTTCATCATTCTGAGTGCCTTCGATTCATAATGGTCGAGCTGAGGGGATTCCTCCTCGCTTTCTGATTCTTCACGGGGCATTGGTTCAGACGAGATTCGCCCAAAAAGTATTGGTCTTTGGCCTTTTCGTCTTGCCGGAACCAAGAATATAGACTCCTGCGCATCGCCATTATCCTGGTATGTCCCGAAAGATGATTTTATTGGTACATGCAATGATGTCAAAGCATCCATTGCCGACCAGATGTCATCGTCTACGTCGGTAGTAGTATCCGACGGTATAGAATCGGATGCACACGCAGAAAAATATTCAAAGTCTAGATTCTCATTAATATACCAACCGCCTGCATCGTCGGTGGTATTATCAACATCGAGCTTACTAGTGCTCTTTACAAGTGGTTTTAACTCCCACAGGCACTTTTCTTGCTCGGGCTCAGTGTCAGCCTCATTACCAGAGTCTGGCGCCTCCAGTTGCGGGGTTTCGTCCACTGGATCCTGATATAAAAGGGAATCCGTGAAATAATTCTCGACTCCCTTGAACGGATACCTTTCGGCAACCAACGTTTGCACCTTCCCACTCGCGTCAATGTATTTCATGACTTGGTGAAGAGTGGAGGGAACGATGGAGTTGCGGTGGATCCATGGTCGTCCTAGCAGCAGATTGTAGGAAGTGTCGGCGTCGATGACATAGCATGTCACCTCCGACTTGAGGCTCCCAATCTGGCACTTGAGCTTGATCTTCCCCATTGGACGGGTGCCGTTGGCATTGAACCCGTAGATGGTCGTCTGTGTAGGGCTCAGACGGTGAGTAGGGATGCCGAGGTGTTGCATGACTCGGCGGGGCATAATGCTCAATGCGGACCCTGGATCTACCTGAATGCGGTTCACCTCAGATGATCCGATGTAACCTGTGAAGTACAGGGGTCGATCATGTTTCCCTTTCACCTGCATATCATCTGCCGTGAAGGTGATGCAGGGGGTATTCTGGGAAGTGTGGAGGCAATCCTCTACATCTTCCTCCTTCGGCACCTGGGTCATGAAAACCTCAGCATTTGCCAGAGCTTCTTGCAGAGCCTCTCTGGTTGACTTTGATAGCCTCAGGAGTTCATACAAGGTGATGCGTGCCGGGATGTTGGCTAGTTGAGCCAAGACATCGAAGTGGTAAGGTGTCGAGGATCCTTCCGCTGCACCTTTTGGAAGGGCTCGAGAGAACCGAGTCTCCTTCTGCTTTGCCACAGGTGGCTTCGTGGAGGGCTTGGCTGATTCTACGGCTGGTTGCGGAGAAGCCGCTGCCGTCTCGCCGTACTGCCTCAAGTATGCCTGTCCTGAACGGGTCCCCGCCATCGGTTGGCTGGGCTCTGCGGCCAGGACTATTGTTTTCTCTTCTGAATCAGTCAGCGAGGGAACATCATCCTCTGCTTCTCGGGAGGAAGCACATACCACATGGCAGGACGAAGCTTTTGCCTTGCCTTTGGACTTCCTGTTGGTTACAGTAGTCCATTGTTGTTCATCGACGAGGTCAGGGTGGACCCACATGGTTTCCCCCTGAGGTGTAGGGACGGCTACCAAGCCCTTCTCCTGCTGCTGGTGAGGGTCTGTGTTGACCACTCTTAATTCTCCTCTTGGAATAGGAGTTACCCCCGCAGGCGTTGGAGGTTGTCTCCCGAACTGGAGAACCGACGTTACATTGGCCGTGACCTTCTTCTGCTCTGGTCGGAGCTTGAGCACCTCCGCGTCAATCAAAGCCTGAAGAATGTCCTTGAAGACGTAGCAGCTTTTGGTAGGATGTCCCAACATCCTGTGGTACATGCAGTAGTTGGGATTGTCGGTCTTGCCGACTTCCTCCGGGCGTCTAATTTCAGGGAGTTTCAGTCGATTGCTCTTGTTGAGTAGCTTGAAGAGCGAATCGACGTGTTCCTCCTTGAAGGAATACTGCTTGTTGGGGCGTGGCTGGCTTGAAGAGCCACTTGCCCTGCCTGTTTGAGGTTTGGCGGGAGATTTGGTCTCCGTCGCCAAATTATCCTTCCGCTTCGTCTGGAGGGAGGTGTTTGGTGCCGGTGCACGCCTTGTCGACCTTTCCGGCCGCAGCTTGCCTTCCTCTGCCTTAACACGGGCAACAATCTCCTCAGCCTGTTCACCCTGTTGGACTAACTGCTTCCAGGTGCGGCTTTCAGCAACTCCTATTTGAGCAAGGAGTGAGGTTTGGAGATTATGGCGGCATGTTTCCACCAGGGTGGCCTGGGTCATACCGCTTGGGCACCGGAGTGCCGTGTTCCGAAATCTTTCCACGAAAGATTTGACGGACTCCCCTCTCCGCTGTTTGGTAGCTAAAAGGGTGGGCATTGTGACTTCAGAGTCATCTTCGAAGAAGCGTGTCAAGAACAGCTTCTCTAGATCCCCCCAGTTCTTGATAGAACCCTCCGGGAGCTTCATAAACCACTCAAAAGCCAACCCTTTCAGGGTGACGATGAACAGTCGCACCAGGATGGCGTCATTATCTACCACATTCCCGGTCTGGGATTTGAAGTAGTAGATGTGCTGGTTGGGTGACCCCTTCCCATCGAATGCTTGGAGGGTTGGAGCCTTGAACTTAGGAGGGTATGGAACTAAGTCCCACTCAGCCGGATAGGGCCGGACCACTCCAGCTTCTTGGAGGTCCTTGCGATTGGCAAGGGCCTCGAGGCGTCGTTCCAATTGACTCATCCTCTTAGCATGAGTCTTCTCCTGGTCTTGGTCGTTTCTTGCCTGTGACGAGGGCTTGGACACATCCGAGGTAGATCGTCGTGTCTCGTCAGAAGATTCGGAGGGTGGGCTTCCTCCCTTTCTCCCTTTCCCCTTCGGCCGTCTAGGGGGAGATCTCGCTCTTTCTTCAAGCAATTTCTCAAGCATATGCTTGAGGGAGTCAATGGATCTCTGTTGAGAGGCGATTATATCCATCTGGTGCTTCTGCGTCTGTTCTAAATGCCTGGTCGTCTCCTCAGGAGTGTCTGCCATGTAGGCGGAAGCCTCCTTCTCGACGGAAGAGTTTGAGGCCTGCGACTCCACTATAGCGGAGTGAGAACCACCCATTCTAATGCCGCGGGCTAAGGCATTATAGTCAATTGGGGGAATGGCCCCTGTCCGGGTGCGAGTGTGTTGATACACCCCCTCCGGCTCAGAGTCAGATTCCTCTGAGTTGACCATTAGTTGTTTTCCCTTGCTTCTGCTAGTCATGTTTGCAGTAAGCTCCGGGTATTCAACATCTGAGAAGGTTCTCCTCCTGTGGGAGCGTCTTCTTTTGGCTGACGGGGGAATCAGGGTCAGCTGTCTGATTAAGGACTGCTGGTGCACGCCTGATCCATAATGGCATCCAGAGAGCATATGGATGAGTTGCTGACAGCAGCATGACGAAGTGGCTTGATTGGCACTTCTTTTCCTTGTCAAATAATCCCTCAAATCCGTGGGAGGGGGATTAAAGAGACTGGTCTCGCGACATCGAAGACGGGAGACAGTCATGTGCTGTTCAGCCTGGACGCAGACTTCAGGGACGCGACTCTCATGACGCGGCTGTATGACGCGCGCGCGAGTCTCGCGTTGCTGCCTGATGCGTTTAGGCAGAGTTGCTTGAGAGAGAGTGGGCTGCTGGGCCCCACGCCTATGAGTGCGTACTTCCTGCGTTTGAAAAGACGCGGAGGTTTCACCCTGGCGTTTGATGAGTTGGTCCTCAGAGGACTCAACTTGAGGGGTCTCGCGTTTGGGTCTCCAAACGCGGATCTCACGCACTGGACGAGGTGCGGGCAAGGCATCAGATTGTACGCCGCGTCTACCCCCAGTCAGACAACCCACGGTTCCGACTTGGAGTTGACGCGCGCGTCTCCTCTGTCGACGCTCAGCATTTCGATTGCGTCGAGGAGGTGGAGAGAAACCAACAACATCCTGGTTTGTAGAACCAAGAGTGTTCACCACGCGGGTCTCCTGAGAGACGTTGACGCGGGTATTCTGCGCGACGCAGTTGATCGCAGCAGCAGTGGTGCCTGGAACCACGCGGGCCTTCTGGGAGGCGTTGGCGCGTGTGTTCTGTGCGACGCGGTTGATCGCAACAGCAGTGCCTGAGGTCACGCGGGCCTTCTGGGAGGCGTTGGCGCGCGAACTTGTCTCGGCACAGTGGGCATCGGCACCCGGCAGAGCCTCAGATTGGGCTTCGGGTAGCTTCTCAGTTGAGACCCTGCGGCAGACGCGGGTCTTTGGGCTCTTGGAGCCAGAAGAGAGGAACTCTTCATACTTCGCCTGGTCGAACTCGACAACGAGTGTTTCGACCATCTTCCCCTTACGGAGAACATCATCCTGCGCCACGATCTGTTCGTCAGTGACGAAAGTAGTCCCCAGCGGAGTCGCCATCTCTTGTTTGACACGGAGAGGGGTTGGCTGGTGTAACGCTTCCTGGAATCAGATGGAAAAAATTACAGCCGGTTTAATCTTCCGGTTACAAGGGAGGGGGAATATTGAATCTTGAATTCCCCCTTTGTTTAGTGCTGGGTTCTTCGTGTGGCGGTGGAGAGTGAATCTTGTTCTCCGTTGACCGGATGACTGTTCGGACCGTCGGGGATCTTCTCTTCGGTCGGTAGAGGGAGTAACTCAGCTCCGTCTACCAAAACTCTAGAGGAGGAGGTAGGCGAAGAGCGGCTAGTACTCAGTAAGCTCGCTGAAGGGTTTTCTCTCTCTCTCTGTCGTTGATCTCTCCTTTGATTGTCGTCTTTTTTCCTTCTCGTCGTCAATTGTCCTCCTTTCCTTCAATAGTGACGGGACTATTTATAGGGTTTTTAGGGGGTGATCGTGCCCCCTAAAAGTGCTCCACGATGAGGGCCAACTTCCCCGCTATATGGGCGGCGGATGGCGCCATAATCGGGGTAGTTGCAACCGAGACGTGGGTGTCGATCCGACGCGTCTTGATGCTGAGGCGCGGGCTTCGGGTTGACGCGCCTTGATGCTGAGACGCGGGCTTCGGGCTGACGCGCCTTGATGCTGAGACGCGGGCTTCGGGCTGACGCGCCTTGATGCTGAGACGCGGGCTACGGGCTGACGCGCCTTGATGCTGAGACGCGGGCTATCTCTCGCGTCTTGATTGTCACATTTAGCCTTGCGCCTGGATCTTGGATCTCTGTGTTTTGGTGGCTTGTCTTGGTGATTTTTAGACAGCCTACACACATAATCTATGAAAATATGAAAACCAGAAACTTTGAATTCAGATCAGAAACAAACTCTTAAACACAATCGGACTCGCCCAGAGGCAAAGCGCTGTCGATGGCTCAAGAGGCATGTCGACAGCCTAAGACAACCACTGCTCTTTGGAAACCACTGTCGTCAGCCCAAGAGGCTTATCACAACCTGAAAGCTATCTGGAAACACTGTCGACAGGCCAAGACAGAGTTGTCGACAGCTCTGTTCACCTGTTGACATGTATCAGAGTGTCTGCACTATTGCTTCTTCCACACTTCATGCATACTTCATACTAACATCAAGGAGTTAAAAACTCTATCATTATAATTTTACTCTCTCTCCCTACAATTCTGCATCTCGGTGATGATTTCTCAAATCTGAGCCAAGTACAACATAGCATCATTTCAACTCCATCGGGCTGTATCAATTTGGTTACTTACATACCCCATGCCGAGGGGATCAAGCCATTTGTAGTTCATCCAAATGAGCTCCACCGAGCTCAAGCAACTTGAACGATATGAAGTAACTCCCTGCAATACGCAAACTTCACTCTCGGAACAATCTTAGTAAGCATATCAGCAGGATTCTCCCTCGTGTGAATCCTTTGTAATTCGATGTCATCCTTATCAAGAATCTCCCGAACAAAGTGAAACCTGACGTCAATGTTTTTCGTCCTTACATGATATACCTGCTTCTTGGCCAAATAGATAGCACTCTTGTTATCATAATTGGTCTTTAAAAGATCTTGATCAATCTTCAAGTCGTCAAGCAACGCTTGAAGCCAAATTGTCTCCTTCATAGCCTCCGTCATAGCCAGATACTCGACCTTCATAATAGATAATGTGACAGTAGACAGTCAAGTAGAGCGCCAGCTGACCGGTGCTTTGAACAACGTAAGTATATATCCCGTTGTAGACCGACGTTTGTCGAGATTTCCAGCGTAGTCAAAATAAACATATCTCATATACTCCTACTTACTTGTAAAATTCTTCTTGAATGTCAAACCAGCATCTATGGTACCTTTGATGTACCGTAAAATCTACTTTACTGCCTCCTAATGACTCCTGTCTGGATAATACATATATCTGCTAATCATTGAGATAGTTTGTGATAAATCGGTCTTTGTTCACACCATTGCATATATTAAACTACAAACCGCGCTAACATAGGGTACATGAGTCAGGTACTCACGCTCTTCAATAGAAGTAGGAAGGTTTTAACTTGAAATGAGGAGCCAATGGTGTACTTACAGACTTCGTATCACCGTTGATGTTGAATTTCTAAAGTACCTTCTTTAATACAACTTTTCGTCAAACTAACCTTGTCACCTTTTCGTCTCGCTCAATCTCCATGCCTAGCACCTTCTTCGTTTCACCAAGATCTTTCATCTCGAATTCGAAAGACATGTCCTTCAATTTGTCAATTGCGGATCTACTTTTAGAAACAATGAGTATATCATTCAAATATAACAGTAGATAAATGTACTCTCCACCAGGTAATTTATTATAATACACACATGGGTCGTAATGGCTTCATTCGTACTTCTTGCCTCTTATGAAACTATCGAAACACTTGTACCACTGCCTTGGTGATTGCTTTAATTCATAAAATGATTTCTTCAGTTTGCATACTATATTCTCTTTTCCTGCAGTTTTGAACCCCATCGGTTGAGACATGTAGATCCCTCTTCAAGATCGCCATGGAGAAAGACAGTTTTCACGTCGAGCTGATCAAGCTCCAACTCGTACTATGCCACCAATGCCAGTAAAATCCGAATAGATGAGTGCTTCACATCGGGTGAGAATACCTCATTGTAGTCAATACCTTCTTACTGCGTGTAGCCTTTAGTTACCACTCTGGCTTTATAGCGTACAATATCACCATCGAGAGTCCCTTATTTCTTTGTAAATACCCACTTACAACCGATCGTCTTCTTTCCCTTGGGCAATGCTGATAGTTCCCAAGTGTCATTTTTGTGTAGAGAACTTACCTTCTTCCATTATGGCATCCTTCCACAACTTGGACTCTGAACTAATTTCAGCTTTTTATATGTAGAAAGGATCGCCTCCTCAATGATTGGGAGAACATAGCCACTATCATGCTATTAGTGAGTCAAATGGGCTTACGTGAATTTCTAGAGATTCTTCCAACTACAATGAATTTTTGGACATCACCCATACTCTGTCCTTAATCCTCTTCATCATCAGCATTCTGATCGGCTACATGATCACCATCCTTTGTCACTGCGGGCATGATCTCCAATGATACTGATTTTCTAGAGACGGTAAAGTAGCATCACTCTTCACCTGCTGTGATATCCCTTCGGACTTTTTACTCTACACCTTCTGAGAGTTTGTATGCTTCATCAATGAAATCTCATCAAACGTGACATCTCTAGTTAAGATGAAATTTTTTTTCATTGGATCCTAAATTTTTAGCCTTTTACACCTTTCTTGAATCCTACAAACATACATTTTTTCGCCCTTGGTTCCAATTTATTTTCTTTGACATGATAGTAGGCCAGACACCCAAATACCCATAGCGAATCATAATCTGGAATAACTTTTTCTGACTAAACTTTCAAAGGAGTTTTACCTCCTATTGCAGATGACGATGACCTGTTATCGAGATAGCAAGTATATGCCAATGCCTCAGCCCAAAAATATTTTGATATACCGGCGTTGAATAACATGCACCAAACATTCTCTAGCAAGATCATGTTCATCTTTTCAGCCGCCCTATTTTGTTACAGCACTTCTCTGAAGTGCTTTTCTATGCCGCCCTCATCGCGACATAACTACAAGAAAGAATCGCTTGTATACTCTATTCCGTTGTCTGAAAGGAGTACCATGATCTTTCTTCATGTGTTCTTCTCCATGTTCCTCTTCCACTTCATAAACAACTCTAGGACTTTCCCTTTAAGCTTCATGGTATATACCCAACATCGCCTAGAGTAATCAACTATAAAAGACACAAAGTAGTGGTTACCTCCAATAGACGTCATCTTGGTAGTCCCCAAACATCTGTATGAACATAATCCAGAATTCTCTCGTTGCAATGAATCGCAGTGTCAAATTTTACCTTGATTTTCTTTCTGATGACGCAATATTCATAAAAATCTAATTTGCAGGTTTTGGTACCTTTCAATAAACCTTGATTTGCAAGAGCTTGAAATGACTTTTTTTCTATATGTCCGAGCCTCATATGTCAAAGACGGGTGAAATCATTATCTGAATTTATAGAAGTCATCACTTGCTCGGTAACCGTGCTACCCTTCAAGTAGTAAAGGTTATTATATCAGATGCCCTTCAAAACAACTATCGAGGCTCTAGTCATCTTGAGAACACCATTTCTAATAGATACTTCAAGATTCAATGCTTCCAAGGTACCAACATAGATAATATTTCTTTTAAGTTGAGGTACATACCTCACTTCTTTCAATTCCCGCACCATCCCATCAAATATCTTGATATGAATCGTACCTATCCCTTTCATGTTACATGGACGATCATCACCATGACAATTGAACATCCATCTAACTTCTTAAAGCTAAAAAATCAATCCCTGTTGGGACACACATGATAGGTAGCTTCTTAAAACTAAAAAAATGCGGATATACTTATTAGTAAATCCCAAGTAGTTTGTAGGTGATGTAATTACTTTTTACTTACAAATGGTGAAAGGTTATTTAGAGCAGACAAGACATATAAGAACCAACAACCCTTAGAGTTCACGTGGTAATTCTGTAGTGCCCCAATGAATGTAGTGATAAATGGGAGGGGAAGGAAAGGTCATCTCCGATACATTAAACCAATTAAGGTACAGGGCTGGATTGGGCTTATTTCATAATCAATGGGCTTTGCCATCGAAATTTTGATAAGATACATAATGTACTTCAAGTGTTGTAACTAAGAAAATATGTATTAGAGTCTAACAGAGATATTTCTAATAACTATTGCAAATTCAAAGGAATGAACTGTATGATGAAAAAAATCAACGCAAGTTTGAAACCACAAGGTAAGATAATTAAGGAACTAATCAATCTCTCTGGCAAAAAAAAGTGTGATGGAAAAGCCAACGGATTAAGTAAAATATTATATTTCAAGTGAAATTTCATGATATAAAAAAAAATAGGAAGATTGTAGCCTCTTTCATTCCGAAGTACCTAAGTTTCGAGGACGAAACTTTCATAAGGGGGTAGAATTGTAACACCCAGATTTTTATAAAATCCTAATTGTATGCTTTAGTCTCTGATTATGATATAAAACTGAGTAACTAGAACTGATAACTGTGATGTTCAGATTATTTAAGCATGAATTAGTGATACCAATACAAACTTTGATAATTTATTCGAATATCCATATTATTATAATTTTGGAGTGATTAAGTGGAAAAAATTAAAAGTAGAGGAGTTTATGTAAATTAATGGCATGAATATATTATTTATTTGTAGTTAAGGGATGGGTATTTAAAAATACAAGTTTAAGAAATTAAGGATGCCCACACCTTCTCTTCCTTTTATTTCCTATTACCTAGGCACAGGCCCAAGCCCAAGAAAAAAACAATAAATAAATAAAATGAGATAAATAAATAGGCCCAAGCCCACATTAAATTTCCTCTTCTTATTTCAAAATAATAATGATAATAATAATAATAATTAATTAAATCCTGTTTTATTTAAACTTACGGAGAGTTAGTGGAAGGATTAGGGAGATGTGGTAGGTGTGCATGAGAGAACAAGATGGAGGGCTAAGATTTAGCTTGGAATTGGTGAAGCTAGATGTCATGAAGAGAGAAAATTTGAGGGGAAGTAATAATTAAATAAATAGAACTTCATTTAAAATCATCTCCTTCCCTCTCCCTGGATCTCTCTACCTCCCATTCCCTTCTTTCTCTCCTCTGGGAAGTGACCAACGAGGGAGGGGGCTGAGGCCAGGCCGGCGACAGGCACATCCGGTGGCAGCGCCCCCACCATCACCTTATTTCCCTCCTCTCTCTCTCTCTCTCTCTCTCTCTCTCTCTCTCTCTCTCGGCCTGAACAGACGGCAACCCTAGGGCGGGAGGGGGGTGGCCGGCGCCGGCGGTCAGAGCGCTTGGCGCCAGCGCATGGCGCGCTGCTAGGTGCAGCGCGGCAGCAGAGGCCTTTGCTGCTGCGCTGCTGTTGATGATGAAGCAGGGAAGGGGAAACCCATTTTGGGTTTTGGATCCCAATCCAACCCATTAAGGATCCAAATCCAACTCGAAAACTTAAAGAAAGGTAAATTTTATTTGACCCCTTAAAAGTTTAAATTATTTACATTTTAGGCCCTAGAAAATTTATAACAAGTCCCCTGATAATTTTAAATATTTCGTATCTAACCCTAAATTAATTGGTTTGGATTTTGGGTGATAACTTGACCATCCGGAGACAGATTCAGACGATTTTTGAGCCGGTGTGATCGTGAAGACAAGAGCTATGTATTTGCAGTATTGATAAACAAAATTAGGCAGAGTTGAGTGAGGTTTCTAATGATTAAAACTTATTTTGCAAATAAGATTTTATGATGGAACAATAAGCTTAACCAATATTGAATTGGGTATATAGTATACAAAGGCATTGATATGAATTAAATGTTAGATTTATATTATTAAGAATGTGATTGTTACAATTGTTATTATGAAAATATTACATGATCGGTGTTATAAATGTGATATGGATATTTGTTTCACTATGTTTATTACTTGGGTGTGAATATGATATGTATGTGTTGCTGTTGAATGATTGTTTGATTAAAAGTTCTTGATGGAACTATTGCTATGCGTGTTCAATATTGTCACATATATCTGGGGGAGCAGTATTATATCAAAGGAGGGGGGGAAATGGTAAAAATATTTATATATATGTCTCTATGTGCGTGTGTGTATGTACTATGGAGGAAGGAACCCGTATTGCACGGGAGGATGGGAGAAGACGGGGTATTATTATTATCACTATATACAATTGAAGAAAGGGACCAGTATTGCATGGGCGGAGTGAGATGACGGTGCTATGATATATGTATAATGCATCTCTGTAAATGATTATAAATAAAAATGCATGTGTGATACAGATGTAAATGTGATATGGATGTGTGGGTGTATGTATACTACAGTTATGTTGAATGTATTATCGTGTATGGTAAAGTGGACTTCAGAATACAGTTTCAGTTGATTGAAATGGGAATAGCGACACAAATAGTTTATTTACACACCAATATCAAGTAAATAATAGTTGGTAATAAATAGAAATCTAACGTAGACATTCATTTATCACGTATCTCACGAATCACACACATTGTATTTTCATGTATCAGGTATACTACAGCCTGTTATGCCATGCTCCATTTTTGAATGAAATTAACTTCACTCACTGAGCTGTTGAGCTCACCCCTCTTAGTCTGAATATTTTTCAGGTCAAGGCAAGGCCCAACCGAAAGGCTTCAGAAGTATAGTACCAGATTATCATCACGAGCTGTGGATGGACATTAAAGTTGATATTTATACCGATATTCTTGTTTGTATAAACATGTTGATTTTGTATAGACCGATGATTCTTGAGTAGAATATAGTAGTTAAATTATTTTAATACATGTTAAGGGTTACGTATAGTACTCTTGTTTTTGAAATAAGAGTTACCAAATAGTTTTATTGACAATTTTCATTGAGATGGGCTAATCTATGTAGATTAGGAAGTTATAACTAAGTAGGCGATGTCAAGCCAAAATTTTATTATAAATTCTGTGAAATGTTGTTGTGGATTGATGGTCGATGTAAAGACCAAATTAATATATATGGATGTACCAAGGCAGACTCCATGTTATAAAAGAGATGCTGTCAAATTTTGATGAGTTCAGAGATGATTATAAGATTATATGACTGAATGATAAAATTAGATTAAATTAAAGTTATTCTTGGCGAATGAAAATCTAGGACCGTTACAGTTGGTATTAGAGCTAGGTTTAGGAATGAGGAGTAGAGTTAAGGGATAGGGCCTAAGAAAGTATAAGCTTAGAAATGTGATCTAGAATAGTTATTTCTAGATCAGGATTGATTAGTAGAATTGATGTTTAAGTACATGAATGATTGTGTGATTGTATATGGGTAGTGCTAAGGGGGGTAGTCAGTTCTCACGTGTAAGATTGATCACGAGATGCATAATATTGACTATTTTCTTATGTACGAATGGGGGTATACCCACGTCCCTTGATTCGAATGTGTTCTTATGGGGGTGCGGCCCTCAGTATGAGCTGCCAGTGCTATGGGACACTGGAATAAGAAAATAATTGAAATATCAGTCAAGTCAAGATTCAATCGGAGCCAAGGAACCTTATTAAGAATTGGATTGTGGAATAACCAAAATCTCGGATAAAAGAATGAAAAAGGATATGTCATATTGAAAGAATTATAGATTTTGATATTATTTGAAAAGCAACCCTATATAGATATAATGTATATTGTGAGAATATATATGAAAAGAATTGATGAGATTTCTCTCTGTATTTTCTAGGTGGGAGAGTCTGATGAGACAGAATCACGGATACCCATAGAATCTGATGGGACAATCGATGTTTAAAAAAAACTATTTAGACATTAAGAGAATATGCTAGATACATGTGCACTGGTTCTTGAAGGAAAAATTGGACAAATATCTATCATGATAGGATCTGCTTATAACAACAATAATTGGTATACTCTTAGTATGTTTTCGTCTGAAACTTTTATGATCAAAGAAGAGATTATAATTTGTTGGAAAGAAATAAGGGACAATGGATCTATAGAACATATAGACGAAACACAGTAAAATAAGATACTACTCAACTATCAAGTCAAACAGGAAAGTTGCAGAAGAAAATAAATGACAACGTATCTATTATAAATAAGAGAAGGATCATGTTAGGAGTGTTATTATTAATTGTGGTGGAGGAACTCAATACTTTCACCAAGACCATAGGGAGTCAGGTGATAAAGGGAATTTTGATATTCATGTTATGGTTCTATCGATGTTACAATACTAATAATTATGAATTGATATGAGAAACTTGAAATTTCGTAATTTAATCATAATGCACTCTAGACTTCATTTGAAGAATTAAAATTGAGGAATGAATGATTGACTTTTTAATCTACTGAAGAAATTGTACGACAACCTTAGAGAATTTGCTATGATTTGAGTCAGGGCAATACTTGATGAATGTTAAAACTCATGAATCCCCATGAATTCTACCTGAAAACGCGGATATACTTATTAGTCAATTCCAAGAAGTTTCTAGGTGATGTAATTATTTTTTACCTACAAATGGTGAAAGGTTATTCGGAGCAGACAAGACATATATGAACCAACAACCCTTAGAGTTCACATGGTAATTTTGTAGTGCCCCCAATAAATGTAGTGACAAATGGCAGGGAAAGGAAATGTGATCCCCCATACATTAAACCAATTAAAGTACAGCACTGGATTGGGCTTATTTCATAATCAATGGGCTTTGCCATCGAAATTTTGATAAGATACATAATGTACTTCAAGTGTTGTAACTAAGAAAATAAGTATTGGAGTCTAACAATTGTATTTCTAATAACTATTGCAAATTCAAAGGAATAAACTGTATGGTGGAAAAAAAATCAGCGCAAGTTTGAAACCACAAGTAAGTTAATTGAGGAACAAATCAATCTCTCTGGCCCAAAAAAAGTGTGATGGAAAGCCAACGGATTAAGTAAAATATTGTATTTCAAGTGAAATTTCATGCTATAAAAAAAAGGAAGATTGTAGCCTCTTTCATTCCCGAGTACCTTAAGTTTCGAGACAAAATTTCCTTAAGGGGGGTAGAATTGTAACACCCAAATTTTATAAAATCCAAATTGTATGCTTTACTCTCGAATTATGAGATAATACTGAGTAAGTAGAACTGATAACTGTGATGTTCAAATTATTTAAGCATGAATTAGTGATACCAATACAAACTTTGATAATTTATTCGATTATCCATATTATTATAATTTTGGAATGATTAAGTGGAAAAATTAGAAGTAGAGGAGTTTATGTAAATTAGTGGCATGAATATATTATTTATTTGTATTTAAGGATGGTTATTAAAAATATAAGTTTATGAAATTAAAGGATGCCCAACACCTTCTCTTCCTTTTATTTCCTATTACCTAGGCCCAGGCTCAAGCCCAAGAAAACAATAATAAATAAATAAAATGAGATAAATAAATAGGCCCAAGCCCACATTGAATTTTCTCCTCTTATTTCAAAATAATAATGATAATAATAATAAATAATTAAATTCTGTTTTATTAAGCTTATGGGGAGTTAGTGGAAGGATTAAGGCTAGGTGTGCATGAGAGAACAAGATGGAGGGCTAAGATTTACTTTGGAATTGTTGAAGCTAGGTGTCATGAAGAGAGAAAATTTTGAGGGGAAGTAATAATTAAATAAATAGAACTTCATCTAAAATCATCTCCCTCCCTCTCCCTGGATCTCTCTACCTCCCATACCCTTCTTTCTCTCCTCTGGGAAGTGACCAACGAGGGAAGGGAGCTGAGGCCAGGCCGGCGGCAGGCACAGCCAGTGGCAGCGCCCCCACCATCACTCTCTCTCTCTCTCTCTCTCTCTCTCTCTGAACGGACGGCGACCCCCATGGGGGGCCGGCGCCGGCACTGGCGGTCAGGGCGCCAGGCGCGCTGCCAGGCGCAGCGCAACAGCCCCTGCTGTTGCGCTGCTGTTGATGATGAAGCAGGGAGGGGAAACCAATTTTGGGTTATGGATCCCAATCCAACCCATTAAGGATCCAAACTCGACCCGGAAACTGAAAGAAAGATAAATTTTATCTGACCCCTTAGTTTAAATTATTTACTTTTTAGATCCCAGAAAATTTATAACAAGTCTCCGGATAATTTTAAATATCTCGTATCTAATCCTAAATTAATTGGTTTGATTTTTGGGTGCTAACTTGATCATTCGGAGTCGGATTCAAGCTAACCTGATCATTCAGAGTCGGATTCAAACGATTTTTGAACCGTTACGATTGTGGAGACGGGAGCTACGTATCCGCAGTATTGTTAAACAAAATCAGGCAGAGGTGAGTGAGGTTTCTAATGATTAAAACTTATTTTGCAAATAAGATTTTATGATGGAACAATAAGCTTAACCAATATTGAATTGGGAATATGGTATACAAAGGCATTAACATGAATTAAATATTAAATTTATATTATTAAGAATGTGATTGTTACAATTGTTGTTATGAAAATATTGCATGATCAGTGTTATAAATGTGATATGGATATTTGTTTCACTATGTTTAATACTTGAGTGCGAATATGATATGCATGTGTGGCTGTTGAATGTGTTGCTTGACTAAAAGTTCTTGATGGAACTATTGGTATGCGTGTTTAATATTGTCACATATATCTGGGGACCAGTATGATATCAAAGGAGGGAGGGAAGATGGTAAAAAATATTTATATATATGTCTCTCTCTGTGTGTGTGTGTGTGTGCGCGCGCGCGCGCGTGCGTGTGTGTATGTACTATGGAGGAAGGGACCTCTATTGCACAGGAGGATGGGGAAGACGGGTATTATTATTATCACTATATGCTATTGGAGGAAGGGACCCGTATTACATGGGCGGAGTGCGAAGACGGTGCTATGTATATGTATAATGCATCTCAGCAAATGATTATAAATAAAAATGCATGTGTGATACAGATGTAAATGTGATATGAATGTGTGGGTGTGTGTATACTATGGGTATGTTGAATATATTATCGTGTATGGTAAAGTAGACTTCAGAATAGAGTTTCAGTTGATTGAAATGGGAATACCGACACAAATTGTTTATTTACACACCAATATCAAGTAAATAATAGTTGGTAATAAATAATAATCTAACTGAGATATTCATTTATCACGTATTTCATGTATCACACACATTGTATTTTCATGTATCAGGTACACTACACCCTGTTATGGCATGCTCCATTTATGAATGAAATTAATTTCACTCACTGAGCTGTTGAGCTCACCCCTCTTAGTTTGAATATTTTCAGGTCAAGGCAAGACCCAACCGAAAGGCTTCAGGAGTGTAGTATCGGATTATCATTACGCGCTGTGAATGGACATAAAAGTTGATATTTTATACCGATATTCTTGTTTGTATGAACATGTTGATTTTGTATAGACTGATGATTATGGAGTAGAATATAGTAGTTAAAATTATTTTAATACATGTTAAGAGTTATGTATAGTTATCTTGTTTTTGAAATAAGAGTTACCAAATTGTTTTATTGACCATTTTCATTGAGATGGGCTAATCTATGTAGATTAGGAAGTTTTAACTAAGTAGGCGATGTCAAGCCAAAATTTTATTAAAAATTGTGTGGAATGTTGTTGTGGATTGATGGTCGATGTAAAGACCAAATTAATATATATGAATGTATCAGGGCAGACTCCATGTTATAGAGGAGATGTTGCCAAAATTTTGATGAGTTCAGAGATGATTATAAAGATTATGTGATTGAATGGTGTAATTAGATTAATTAAAGTTATTCTTGGTGAATAAAAATCTGGGACCGTTACATTTGATCCTTGGACAATCAATCTTTCAGTGTCCTAATGCTTTATAGAAGGCACATTGGTTCTTCTTCAGATCTCTGAAACTCAGTTTGGACTTTGATCTCCCACTCCCGCCTTTGCCCTTCCGATTGGAACCCCTTTCTCTTACTGTCAACACCTTTGTTGATGTACTATTGGAAAAGACTGCTTGTCCATCCTCATCACTTCGTAATTTCAAGAATAGCTGACGCATCATTATACTTAACTATTTGTTTACCATTGATCAAGGTTAGGACGAAGATTTCATACTCTTCATCAGGAAGAATATTCAGAAGAATCAACGTCTTGTCCTCTTCTTCGATTGACACATCCACATTAATTAATTCTGTAAGAAACTTTGTGTAGTTATTCATGAGTTCATTAATGACAAGTCCTATCTTCAATTGAAAGCGGTAAAACCTCCTCTTCAGATGTAATCGAGTCTCGATGCTCTTAGTCAGATATTTCTTTTTAAGAATCTAACACATCTTCCTTGCGAAAGTCTCATGCAGCACATGATACTTGATATCTTGTGTCAAACAAAACCTTATGAAATCACACACCATCCTGTTGATCTTGTCTTAATCATTTTCAAAAGTCTCCTCTAGTTTTTCTTTTAAATATAGGGTCTCTTCGAGTTTTATTGCCGTCAGTGCATCCATTACCTCACACCTCCACATCCCAAAGTTTTTCTTGCCATCAACTTTACTACATCGATCTTTATCGGATATGGTTTCATGAATTTCACTATGGATTGACTATATCTGGTCATCTCCTCAATAGATTCCTCAAAGCAATGCGAAATATTATTAGTAAAAATAAATCCAAATAGGAAGATTAGATCTTTACCTCCGAATGAAACTAGAACTGTTTCTTAATTTATTCCACCGAATGACTCCCCGTCGAACCCGGAAAGCTCTGATTCCACTTGTTGGAATCCCTTGTGCAGAGGAAAGCAACACCAGAGAATAGTCTCCAATTGCACGAACAAAGAAATTAAAAGGAAGAAAGCAAGAACACAAATTTAATACGGGTTTGACAATTGCCTACGTCCTCGGGGCAGAAGATGAGAGAGATCTTATTAATCAATCAAGTATAAGACACAACCAATATGAGAAAATGCCCCTCTTTATATAGCCACATAATCTATGAAAATACGAAAATGAGAAACTTTGAATTCGAATCAGAAACGAACTCTTAAACACACTCAGACTCGCCCAGAGGCAAATTGATGTCGACAGCCCAAGAGGCATGTCGACAGCTCGAGAGTATGTCGACAGCCCAAGACTGCCACTGCTCTTTGAAAACTGTTATCGACAGCCCAAGAGGCTTGTCGACAGCCCAAGAGGCATGTCGATAGCCTGAGACAAATGCTGCTCTCTAGAATCGCTGTCGACAGGCCAAAGACACGTCTCAGCTCTGTTCACCTGTTGACATGTATCAGAGTGCCTGCATTGTTTCCTCCTCCAAACTTCATGCAAACTCCATACAAACACTAAAGAGTTAAAAAAAACTGCACCATTAAGATTTTACGCTTTCTCTCCACAAAGTTTTATGAGAAACTTGCACTGAGTTACTGTTCATGTTGGTGGATCTCGCGAGAGCTTTCACAATACTAAGATAGGGCAATGTGAGATAATTATGAAAGGGAGTCGGTGATATCTAGTTATACACAATTTTGCCTGATGTTAGCTCTAGTATCATTAAACATATTTGTATCATTTACTTTGATAAAAAGGCGATCGTGAACCTTTTTCTTTTTTTTTTAACTGGTGTTGGCTCGAAACCCCCCCCCCCCCCCAACACACACACACACGAAAAGTAGAGCATGCTCACCATCTGTCCGTGAAAGAGATTTAAAAGAAACAAAATACAGAAAGAGGGTGTAAAACACCTTGTCACCCTGTGACCAACAAGTATAAAAATAGGAATATTCTATTGCTTGTTTTTATATAGGAGTTACATCAGATACGCTTACAACAAATAAGTAGGTTTTCTTATCTCTTTACAAAGAAGTGACAATATCTTTTCGCTATACAAAATGAGGATCTTAACTAACTAGATGTAAGTAACAACTGAGGACCTGAACTAATTACAAAATGTAAGTACCTCGTATCTATACAAGTGAGAACTCAATTAACCGGATACATAGAATCTGGACATGTCTCTATTACGCCCCTTCAAGCTGGAGGTTCTCTGGAGCAAAGTCGCAGCTTGTCATGAAGAAAAGTAAAGCGAAGAGTCATTAAAGCTTTTTTCATGATGTCTGCTATTTGATCTTTAGTGGAAAGGTAATGAACAAGTAATTTACCTTTCGCAAAATGATTTCGCATAAAATGAAAGTCCACTTATATATGCTTTATACGTGCATGAAACAAAGTATTTGCTGTTAAATATGTAGCTCTCAAATTGTCATACCATAATATAGCTGGACAAAACAAGTGAATCCCCAATTCACGAAGTAGCAAGCATAACCATGTTGTGAGCAGCGGGGACAACAACCTCTCTGAGGAATCCGCCCACCTGGCGGAGACTTGATGCAGCCGGAGAAGCAACCAACACGACAGGAACAACGAATAACAGAGAAAAGCGATCAACACAATATTTAACGAGGTTCGGCAACGTGCCTACGTCCTCGGGGTAAGGGAGAGAGAGATTTTATTGATTCAACAATCAATACAAACAAATACAGAGGGAAACTTGAGGGAATTCTTAGGGATGCTTCTTGTATTTTATACATGAGGGCTCTAACCTCTATTTATAGCCACAGAGTCCCTGGATTTAAGGAAACCCAGATTGGATTTGATTCCATCCAGAAAAGGAATCCGAATCCTAAAGGGAAAGTCCAAATGCGCCTGTCGGTCGACCGGCCGGTCGACCGACCCATGACACGGTCGACCGTGCCGGTCGACCGGGCCCAACCGAGAGTAGCCCTGCTTTCAGTCGGTCGACCGGGCGGTCGACCGCTTCCTTCCTGTGCACGTTCGTGCATGCCGGTCGACTGGGCGGTCGACAGGCCTCCTCCACCGGTCGACCGGGCGGTCGACCGGGAGCACAATCTGGCCTGCTCAATGCGCCGTTTCTCGCACCTTGATTTCTGATCTCTGTGCTAAGTTCCTCTATCTCCTCTCTCCCACAATTCTCCACCTCAGTGAAGATTTTTCAAATCTGAGCCGATCTCCAACGAACTCCAGTCTATCACCTGGCGAAAGCGACACACGATCTTGGCGAAATCGACACACGATCTCGGCTTGCGCGCTCCGGACGAAATCGACACACGATCTCGGCGAAATCGACACCCGATCTCGGCTTGGAATCTGTAGCTCAGCTATCAATTGGGATACACCACACATGCCTTCCCTACACTTCACCTTAGGAGAACTTTCATACATGCGATCACCGAACGTGTCTCCAACTCAACAACTACATGACCTCACGAAGAACTCATTATGAGTCAACCATGACTCTCCAACTGACTGGCTCTATCCAGTCTACAGGTCTTCAGCTGACGGTCTAACCAAGTCTGAGTAGAGCACACTGAACACCATCATCGGCTTCAACAACTGGATGCACACCCCTCCTATGCAAGCTCAACTGTTCATCGAGATCACAACGCTCACCTCTACGTGAAGTCCAACTCTTCACCTCTACGTGAAGTCCCAACCATCTTCTCGAGAACTCAAACAGCTTCATATAGGTTGCATCACCAATTTTGGCTGCGCCTTTATGACTGCCTACGTACCTTGCCCAAAGGATCAAGCCAACCGTAGTTCATTTAAATGAGCTCCATCAAGCTCAAACCCTTGTACCTGTATCTTCAGCAACAAACCTATCTGGCTGAGTCATATGAACCTCCTTACTGCCATCATGGAGAACAACGGCCTTCAACTTGGGCTTGTCGCAATCACAAGCTTGAGATTCATGTTTCTTTACCCACGAGCGTGGTTTTACCTTGGTTCCAATGGCTGCAAACAACTCGACATTCTCATCAATGTCTTCAACCTGTTCAGCACCACCCTGGCTACATGATCTCCACCCGGTGTCACATCCGGTGAAGTCTTCTGTGATGCCGAACCAACTGGAGATGGTGGAGTAGCATCAACCTCCACCCGCTGCGATACTTCCTTGGTCTCCGTCCTCTCCACCTGCTGAGAGACGGTAGACTTCAACACTGAAGTCTCATCAAATGTGACATGCCTACTTAACACGATCTTCTTATTTTCGAGGTCCCACAACCTGTAGCCTTTCATATTCCTTTTGACACCAAAAAACACAAACCTCTTTGCTCGCGGATTTACCTTGCCATCATTGGTACTGAAGTAGGTCGGACTTTCAAATTCTCGCAGCAAACCATGATCTTGAGCAGCTTTCCCAGATCAAATTTCTAATGGAGCTTTACCTCCTATCGCAGTCGATCCATTTATGAGATGGCTAGCATACACAATCGCCTCAGCCCAAAACGATTTGTCTAATCTGGCATTAGACAACAACCACCGAACCTTCTCCAACAAGGAACGGTTTACTTCCTTAGCCAACCCATTTATACCTTCTGTGAAGTGAGTAGCAATACCGGTGTTCTGGCCAAATTGTAGGAATTGGTTCATGTCTATTCCAACATTACCAATCTATAGCTCCTTGATCTTCCTACCAATCTGCTTCTCCATTCTTCCTCTCCACTTCACCAATATATCTAGGACTTCACACCTTTGTCTCATGGGATATATCCAACAATGCCTAGATAAACTATCAACAAAAGAGACAAAGTACCTATGACCTCCAAGCGATGCAGTCTTAGCAGGTCCCCAAACGCTTACGTGAACACAATCAAGAAGACCTTCTGAGCGGTGAGTACTGGTGCTGAATTTCACCTTCTTCTTGTCCAGAACGCTGTGTTCACCTTCCAAGTTGCAGGTAGCAGCACCTTCCAATGATCCCTTCTTTGCCAGAGCTTGCAAAGACCTTTCACCTCCATGTCCGACCTTCACCTGCCAGACCTTCATGCAATCATCAACTGAAGAACTAGATGTCTCCACCTGACCTGTAGCCGTACTACCCTTCAAGTAGTAGAGATTGTCCCGGCGGACGCCCTTCATCACCACCATCGAGCCTTTGATCATCTTGAGAACACTATCTCGTATAGATATCACAAGACCCAATGCTTCTAAAGCGCCAACAGAGATAAGATTCCTTTTGACTTGAGGTACATACCTCACCTCCTTCAATTCTAGTACTATCCCATCATCCATCTTGATACGGACTGTACCCATCCCTTCTATATTACACGGATGATCATCACCCATGACCGTGTAACATCCATCTAGCTTCTCAAAACTAGAAAATCAGGTCCTGTTCGGGCACACATGATAGGTAGCTCCGGTATCTAAGATCCACTCAGCATTATCTGAGTTACAAACAGTAGGATTAGTAACAGAAAGAGAGAATACCGATGAGTCTTCGTCCGATCCATCCGCCTGTGCGAGATTCGCCTCGGTATTTGACTCCACCTTCTTACCTTTGGCCTTCGGGCATTCAGCTTTCCAGTGTCCTAATTCCTTGCACAAGACACACTGATTCTTCTTCAGATTTCTGAAGCCTGATTTGGACTCCGATCTTCCCCGATCATCTCTTCCCTTCCTATTGGAACTTCTGCCTCTTACCTCCAATGCCTCTGCTGTTGTGCTTCCCGAAGAAGACAGTCGGTCATGTCTCCTTACTTCATAACTCATAAGTGCAGCAGACACGTCACTGTAATTAAGGGATTTTCTTCCATTGAGAAATGTAAGAGTAAAGGTCTCATACTCTTCCCTAGGTTCAAAAGTATTACCGCCTTATCCTCTTCACTGGTCTCCACATCCACATTAACTAGATCTGTAAGAAGCTTCGTATAGCGGTTCAAGTGTTCATTGATGGAGCATCCTCTTTGCATCTGAAACCCATAGAGCTTACTCTTCAACTGCAATCGCGACTCTACGCTTTTCGTCAGATACTTCTTCTCCACGATCTCCCATAGCTGCCTCGCAGATGTCTCATGCAACACCTGATACTTGATGTCTTGTGTCAGACAAGACCTGATCAAGCCACACGCCGAACGGTTCATCTTGTCCCAATCTTCTTCCGTCGTTGATGCGCGCTTCTTCTCTAACCGTAGAGTGTCTTCGAGGTTTGATGCCGTCAGCGCATCCATAACCTCACACCTCTACATACCAAAGTTGTTCGTACCGTTGAACTTCACCACATCAATTCTTGGATGTGGATTCATAGATCTCACCGATGTACTTTCTCTAGCCATCTTTTCAACTGATTCCTCAAAGCAATGCGGAAACAAACGGAGTTAGATAAAACAAACTAGATAAAGACAGGATCTTTATCTCCACGCGAAACCCTTGAAGAGTTTCCGAAGCAATCTACTCCACCAAATTGATTCCTCGAGCAATCTACACGCTGTTTTGAGATCGACACACGATCCCACAAATAGTCCCAACGCTGATCCGAGATCGACACACGATCTCCTCCAATCAGCAACAAATGCCCTTAGAATCACCAGATGATCCCACGACGAACCTGGATGCTTTGATACCAATTGTTGTGAGCAGCGGGGATAACAACCTCTCTGAGGAATCCGCCCACCTGGCGGAGACTTGATGCAGCCGAAGAAGCAACCACACGACAGAAACAACGAACAACAGAGAAAAGCGATCAACACAATATTTAACGACGTTCGGCAACGTGCCTACGTCCTCGGGGCAAGGGAGAGAGAGATTTTATTGATTCAACAATCAATACAAACTAATACAGAGGGAAACTTGAGGGAATTCTTAGGGATGCTTCTTGTATTTTATACATGAGGGCTCTAACCTCTATTTATAACCACAGACTCCCTGGATTTAAGGAAACCCAGATTGGATTTGATTCCATCCAGAAAAGGAATCCGAATCCTAAAGGGAAGCCCCAAACGCGCCTGTCGGTCGACCGCCGGTCGACCGACCCATGCCACGGTCGACCGTGTCGGTCGACCGGGCCCAACCGAGAGCAGCCCTGCTTTCAGTCGGTCGACCGGGCGGTCGACCGCTTCCTTCCTGTGCACGTTCGTGCGTGCCGGTCGACCGGGCAGTCGACCGGCCTCCTCCACCGATCGACCGGGAAGTCGACCGGGAGCACAATCTGGCCTGCTCAATGCGCCGTTTCTCGCTCCTTGATTTCTGATCTCTGTGCTAAGTTCCTCTATCTCCTCTCTCCCACAAACCATATATATTACTTTTGTAGTGGTATTTGCTAAGGCTCAATACTCAGATTCGATGGAAGATCTAGCGACTGTGTTTTTCTTGCAAGCAAACCAAGAGATAAGATTAGAACCGAGATAGATAGTGAAGCCACCAATTGACTTGTAATCATCTTGACATCCAGTCCAACCGCATCAGAGAAGGCATGAATAATAGATTAGGATGATTGTGAGAGAAGAAGACCGTATGAAAAAGTTTTCTTGATATACCCTAGTATTTGTTTCATACTTTGCCAATGATTATTTGTGGGCATTTGCATGAACTGACAACATTGTTTACAACAAATGATATCATTTAACTCGTCCAGAGTTATCATTTGTTGTAGCCCAGAAAAAAATAGTTCAAATTTCACCCAATTGGAGCCCAGAAAAAAATAGTTCAAATTAATAGCAAAATTCGCAGAGTTTGATGCGCAAATTTCCTGATTTCTACTGCCTAATTCTCCATCAAATAGTACATATACATACATAATAATTTGATGTCTAAAAAAAACCTTTCAGACCCTCAAACGTCGACATTTAACTTGATGAATAATGCTAATTTGTTTGTAACTGTCACCTCTGAATAAAATCTGGCCATACCTCATACAATTTTTTAACCAAGTTTAAAAATCTAGTCAAACATTTATATTCATATCTCAGAAAAAAATTTGAATAAAAAAGTTTATTTTCTTAATACCTTTTAAAGTTTTTTTATTTTTTTCAAAAAAACATCAACTGTCAAAATCTCAAAATACCCCCTTCAATTATCTTCAAAATTCGCAGAAAATACCCTCATTAATTGTCCGATTCGCTGGTCATCATGTATCATGTGACTTTCACATGTTTATCTTATGACAAAATTATCGTTAGTTCATCACGTGTCTCACACGTGTTTTTTGTTTTTTGGGGGGCAAGAAAGTCATTTCCACCTTGCCGTTGGGGTCATTATCAGGTAAATTGAGAAATAAATAGTTGAAGAGTGAGGGTATTTTGAGATTTTGAAAGTTGAGAGAGATTTCCTTAGGAAATCAGAAAAGCTTAAAAGAGTATTAAGAAAATAAGTCTATAAAAAATAACAATATTTATTAGGGATTCATATGAGAACTTTTGAATTATAATAAATGAACGACATTTATTAGGGAGAGAATCATGATACTTATCTCCCAAAGGAAAGAGATGAACTGTCTATTTTATTTTCTTTCAGGTTTATAATTCTCCAAAATAAGAGGAAAAGTTTATAGACAAAAAAAAAAATATTTTACATTAATTTTAAATATTCTTGCAAATAGTTGCCAAATATCTAGCAAGCGTTATGCGGTTCGGCTTCATATGTGTGAGCCACACACTTATTATAAAAGGACCAGTCTCGCATTGACACGTGAATATGATGTTAGGTTTCAAGGGTACAAAGCTTTAAAGTCTTTGAACCCTCTCTTACATCACATGCCCGTGTCAAGGTGAAATTGACTTTTTTTATAATACATGCGTGGTTCACACACATGGACCGAAACGATATGCGGTTATATATAAATGATCTGTATCATTTACCAATGTAAAACTATAAAGTTGCTATTATTATTATTATTATTATTATTATTATTAAAATTATTATTATTTTTTGCTTCTAGACACAAAACATGTGGTCTGAATTTATTTATTATTATTATTAATGTTTCTCGGTTCAAACTCTTATCCACATAATAGTCAGGTTATTCTAGGGCAAAACACTGGTCAACCAAGAAATCTCAGGCTAGTTATTTATTATCAGTGTGATACATAATTAAGTCAGAGTTCACATTTTTTTCCCCCAACCTAGTTACCACCTTGTGCTTTCCTCCAGCCTTTTGCCGACCACCAAGTTTTTGTCCATAAATTGATTTAAGCTTGGGGACAATATTTTATAGTTCTAGGTCAGTGGCTGATCAGTTTAGTTGTCCTCTTGTCTCTAGCTAGCTATTTGATTGATTTCATTATTTTAAATCCACATCGAAAAAACAAATCCAAAGCCAGCAGCAGTGGTCAGTCCAAAGATCCATTGCCACCTCTGCATCAGATTCTCGCAGCCCTACCGAGGTTTAATCTGAACAAAATACTTCTTGATTTTGTTGGGGCTGGCGCATGTCAAGAACACAAAATCTAAATGTACAAAAGTACACAAAAAGAGAGCGAGATAAGAACTTACGAGGTTCGATAAGATGTTTACAACCTCGGAGCAGAACAGAAAGAGATCTTTTGATATACACAAGGTTATAAGAAGATTTACAAGAGATTCTCTCAAAAGCTCACTTTTTTCATTCTCCATCTCGGTGAAAATTTTTCAAATTGGAGTCGAACTCCTATGAACTCTAGGCGAAATTGACACATGATCTCAGCTCGAACCATCCAGACGAACTCGACACGCGATCTCGACTTTAGCAATCTTAGCGAAATCGACACACGATCTCGGCGACATCGACACACGATTTCTACTTCAGCGAATTGGGCTGCACCATTATGGCTGCTTATGTATCCCTGCCCAAGGGATCAAGCCACTTGTAGTTCATCCAAATGAGCTCCACCAAGCTCAACAACCAGAAGAATTAGGAACAAGTTTTTGCAATGATTGAACTTGACTTCAGGAACCACCTTAGTAAGTATGTCTGCGGAATTGTCTTTGGTGTGAATCTTCTTCACCTCGATATCTCCATCATTAAAAACATCCCGCACAAAGTGGTACTTGACATCAATATACTTCGTCCTCACATGAAAGACTTGATTTTTCGCTAGGCAGATAGCACTCATGCTATCACAATGGACCCGCAAGAAGTCTTGTTCGATCTCCAAGTCATCCATCAAACCCTGAAACCAAATTGCTTCCTTTGCAGCCTCTGTCAGAGTCATGCACTCTGCTTCTGTTAGCGACAGAGCCACTGTAAATTGTAAAGTATAGCGCCAACTCACCGGTGCCTGCGACAAGGTAAAGACATACCCTGTAGTGGACCGGTGCTTGTCAAGATCTCTAGCATAATCAGAGTTCACATAACATGTGTGCTTCTGTTTACCTCCAACATCCTTCTAAAAAATCAACCCAACATCTATGGTATCTTTGATATACCGCAGAATCCATCTCATGGCCTCCCAATGACCCCTATCGGGTTCATGCATGTATCTAGATATCATGCTCACACCAAAGCATACATAAGATACCAACTGTACTGATGTATGGAATGTGAGACATATACTCATGATGATGTAACACCCCGATTCTTAAAATTTTGATCTAAATATTCGAATCCGTGATTTATAAGATTATACGGGATTAGCTGAGATGATCATTGAATTAATCCAGTGTAAAAGTGAATTTTAGAAACTTTAAGGGTATTCTGGTAGTGGGATAAATTTGCATATTTGTATATGTACATGTTATGTATATTGCGATCATTCTTGTACGAACATATGTGTGTGTATACAAAATTTTAATTTTAATTTTAATTTTTTTTTAGAAGTGTTTGCATATATATAATAAATTAGTATGTGGGTATATTGTGTAAATACTAGGAAATTCAATCAAATACAAAGAAATACCATGACTTTGTGTTATTGAATATTTAAAGGAAGGGGGTAGGTGTGCATGAGGAGGGGTGATGTAGGGCTAGGATTTAACCTAAAATTGTATGATACATGTGGCATTGTTTGAGGTAGGAGAGAAGTATTAAAATAAAACATTTGTATATATTTGGAGAAAGGAAAAATAGGGCTCCTCTCTCTCTCTCATTTCCCCTTTCCCATCTCCCTCAGATCTGAAGGAATGAAACCCAAAATCATTCCCACCCAAATCAAACTCTCTCTCTCTCTCTCTCTCTCTTTCGCAGGGCGGCCGAAGGCGTGGCCGCGCGCGGCTAGGGCCGCGGCCGCGGCCAGGGGCTGCTAGGCGCGGCCAGGGCTGCGGCCGGGCGCGGCCAGGGCCGCGGCAGCGCGGCGGGCGGCGATCGGCAGATGAGGTGAGGGAGTTGCCTTTGTTTCAGATTTAACATCCATTTCAAACTTCAATCCCTTGATATTATTATTGTTTTATTTATGAAAATTCTGTTGATTGTGTGGGTAGAGAGTTCTTTCGACCTGAGTTATTGGAAATGGATTGATTGTTTGGATTTGGAACCTTCTCATCCATTGTCATGACCTCCAAGAGAGATTTTTGATTTTTGGCAACAAAATTTTCCTTTCCCGGGTCATAATTGTCTCTCCAATTGAGCTTAAGAAAGTTTAGAATTTGTCAGTAGAAGTCTTTAACTAAATTGATGTTTTATCTTTTGATAGAATGCAATCATGGTTAAATTCTAGGGTTGTTTAGTTATAATTACATCGTATAGATACGATAAATCAAGTGCTTGTATGTTTGGTGTGCTAGAGATCACCATAAGGTTACATTTAACTAAATTCTTTGATGACAGTCATTATATATATATATATATATATATATATATATATATATATATATATATATATATATATATATATATATAAAAGATCATATATAATTGCTAAGAGAATTGTAGTGATCGACAAAATTGTTGATGAAGAAATTGGAAATGATTAATTAGCATGTAAAAGGAAGAACTTAAGCGTTGATACTTACTAGGCGATAATCCTCTTTAGGGTGTTTCCATCAAGAGCATTAAGGAGCACTTGGTATCCACATGTATCGCTTGGCCACATAAACACTTGCTCCCTTGTACACTTAAAAACTAACAGTTTGTTAGAGACAAATCCTTTTGATTTATGCTTGATGTTAATAGTTATTGCATATTTGGTAAGCCATGTGAATAATCTAGTACTTCTCTCCGCCAATTGATTCCTTGAGAGACGTAAGCCTTTTAAATTCTGCAAGATGTATAGAGACAAGGGAATTGTATTATAGAAATTGTCTATTTAAAATGGAGAAGTATGTTAAGTTGAGAATCTTTGAGACTGAAATTGAGAGAAATTGGTCATATTTGAACATTAAAGTACGAATAGTATACCCATGAGGAATGTTGTATTATTATTAAATGACAATTATTCTGGCTTACGCATTTTTATGGCCAATGAGAAATTATCATCTAAAGAGAAAAACATGATTAAGCCGAGGTTATGCAGTTTATAGTTCATGAGAAATTTAATTATGTGCAAGACTATAGATGAACGTTTCACTTGATAACTTCAAGAACGGTGTGATTATCATGCATATATGCTTTAGTAAACGAGTTGACAGCTGAATCTTTATGATCCTTCTGCTACTCTGTTAAACTCCATCGGGGAAGTGCAATCAGATGGAAATGTTCTTATCTCTTCTTCTATTTTTGGTAATAGGTATGGTATAACCGGCACGTCAAATACTTCTGGTTTATTTATGACTGGGATTTGATGAATTTGGGAATGGTTGCTTGCAAGCAGAATTCAAACATGTGTTTATGTTACTAGTGCAAGGAAAGAAGTTGGTCACTATTGGTGTTTGTCATGACCACCAACAAAGGCGATGGAGAACATGGAGTTTTAGGGGTTTGGATTAAATTTTGGAGATAATTCCAGGCTCGATTTGGTTCCTATTTATTCCTATACAACTATCATAACTGGTAGGCAATACACATCTATTATTATGCTATAGTGGAGAGTGAGGAATGTGAATAGAAGTATGATAGTCAGAGGAAGACTATGATTTTATTTATAGTTAAAGTCTTATGGATTGAAAGTGATATATCACCTCAGCAGTAAAACTAGAACGTGAACATATTAGGAATAAAGGCACAAGTGTATCAGTCTGCCTATTTTAGTGGTATCTATAAGCAATGTTTCTTTTGTTTTAGTTTCACAAGCATATATATATATATATATATATATATATATATATATATATAGGTACGTTTGTATGTCTAACTAGAATTCAGGTCCTTGCCTTCGTGAGACATAATACAGTGGATTTAATTCCTGATACTACACTTAAACCTTGACACCTGTTGCGTATGAGCATACATGACCTTGGCATTCTAAACCTTAATAATTTAAAAATAAATAGAAGTTATCTAGATATGAAACAGGTTTAAAATGAATTCAGAAGTTGTAAAGCCTTTATACCCTGTGACCATGTACTAGATTTTGGTAAAGTGGAGTTCTCATACCCCATATATAGAAGATTGAGTAAATACAAATTTATATTGGTAGACTAGGAAGTGGATAATGGTGTTGTGCAGTTTAACCATGTAGTATTGACCGAGTATCATGTAACGACTACTTCATACACCAGAGACTTTTCGTAGCTCTCGAGTATAATTATCTTTACGTCCGATGAAATAAACATTTGGTATCAAAAACTTACCCTGAAATCACGAATTTGAACTAGGTGATAATGCCTACTGCATGGTAACCAAATATTAGACTGAAACTGTACGTAGTTGATAATATACAAGTTTGTATCTGTGAGCGAAATAGAACTCGGATTTAACTGAAGAATGAGTAACCAGCAGGAATGAACATGAACTTGAATACTATTAATGAACTAATAACAATAAGCGTTATACATTAATGGCTTATATGTATGTGGAGGGTTACCTCGGTTTACCTGAGGTGAACTATTGTTGTCGAGTATGTTAAACTCTCAATGGATTTACATTCGTCAACTATGCCAATCGAATATTAAATGTATAAAATGAGAATCTTATTCAACTACAAGACTTGACTAAGTATGAATGGTAATCAGAATTGAACTATCCTTAGTTAACAAGTGTGTTAAGACTAAGCACACAGAGTGGTGAATTAATCAGCTTCATTAACCAAGATATTGTATGTGAATTGAGAATCCCAATTGTATGACTAGATATGGAGTATTGAGCATGACAAAATAATTGCCTAGTGTGTTGTTGAATAAATTACATAAATATGGGTAACATGTGTGTTGAAAATGTGTATGCACCTGGGAATTTATATGATTTTGACCGTGTATGTCACATTGGGGCTATATAAATACAAGTAACATGACTTAGAAGATTGAATATAAGTACTGTGAATCAGAACTCGATCCATATACATGGAGTAGATAACTACAGTATTAACTTGAAATTTTTATATATGCATGCCTTCGAAATAAAGTGATAAGCTATAAATCGAACTATCACAATTAGTTAGTACTCTGTAATACTGATATATTGGTTGTTATCTGCATGTATGTGCTCATATGTCTGATGCTTTCAGTCGTATATGGAGGAAGGGACCCGTATTGCACGGGCGGAGTGCGAAGACGGTGCTATATATACATATATCTGGAGGAAGGGACCCGTATGGCACGGGCGGAGTGCGAAGACGGTGCTATATATCATATTGGGAGGAAGGGACCCGTATTGCACGGGCGGAGTACGAAGACGGTGCTATAATTCACATATAATTGCATCCTTACAAATGATTGAGAATGAATGGCTTTGTGTGATACCTATGTGTGTGTGTGTGTGTGATACTAGGGGTATGTTGGAAGTGTTATCATATATAATAGTGAAAACATCAGAATACTGATTTAGCTGATTGAAATGAAATACTGTAAACTGTGTGAAAGTATACGGGTTAAATCCATGTATTTCTTGAAGTATGATATGATTATATGTTATATAAGTATAGCTTGTGATGTAAGTGTTATCTGAATGCATAAACTAGGTTTATGGCATAACTATGGTGGTTGGTATATTATAGCGTGGAATACAAGGCACTTGAGTAATACACACTATGTACACATAAGGCGAGGAAGTTTGTTTATGCAACTCATACACCTTATCACACGGAAAGATGAAAATCCAAGAAAGAAATTGGGGAGTACTCTTGGCACATGAAATACATGGGTTATGTGCTGTAAATATATAAGTTAAACTCGACCAGTTATGAGTTGTTGAGCTAATATTTTACTAAACTCTCGGTCTCTATAAATATATGCGGAATCGTAACCTAAGAAAGCCGAAGGAGAGTAGATGACCAAAAGAGTCAGACCGTGCCAAGGATTTTAGAGATTCTGTTTTGATTGTTATCTTCTGAGATGTTATCGATCTTCTCTTATTCATCTAGATTGCTCTCGTCTCCTGGTACACTTCTTATTGATTATTTTCACCATTTATTGACCTTTCTTTTGGACTCTACTCAATGAGCTATTGAGCTCACCCCCTTTCAGTTCATATGTTTTCAGGTTGCGTGGAAGGCGGGTGCCCGGCTTAGCTGCGTGGATATAGAAGTGGTATTTAATATGATATATTTATTCTATGTACTTAATTGTGATGTAATTGGAGAAGTTGGAGGGTGTGTATATAATTACAGTTTGAGATAGATGTTTATTAAGAATTCCTCTAGATTATGGTGATGAGTTAAAGTTATAATCTGTGTTATGGTGTGGATGCTGAGAGGGGTACTCTCGAGCATATGTTTCTTTTGTTTTCACATAAGAAGGCGATGTCAAGCCGAAATTGTTATTTGGAAAATAAGTCGATCATTGTGAGCCGTAACACTATTGTGGTTGCATGGGTGATTATTAACTCTGGTTTATATGTTGGATTGAGGAATTTATTAACTGGGACCGTTACAATCATCTACAGTCTTCGAAGACATTCGAGCTGAAAGTTTGAAGTGAGCGGACAACGGACTACTCACAGAGTTAGCTTCATCACCAATCAGAAACTTCTAAAGCACCGTCTGCCAATAAGCTTTCTGAGTCAGACTCACTCTCCCCTTCACTCGATCTCTTTTAATTTTCATACCTACTATCCTCTTAGCTTCTCCCAGATCCTTCATTTTGAACTCAGAAGATAATTGAACTTTCAATTTATCTATCGATGATCTGTTCTTTGAAGTTATCAGCATATCATCAATGTACAAGAGTAGGTAGATATATTCCCCACTTGGTAACTTGCGAAAGTAAACGCATGGATCATATAAGCTCCTGGTATAATCACGATCAATCATATACTTGTCGAAGCTTGTATCACTGTCTCAGTGATCACTTTAGTCCATATAGCAACTTCTCAAGTTTATACACTAACTTCTCCTTTCCTGCAACTTTAAACCCTAACAGTTTTGTCATGTAGATCTCCTCCTCAAGATCGCCGTGTAGGAAGGCGGTTTTCACATCGAGCTGATCCAGCTCATAGTCATACTGTGCTCTAAGTGCCAAAAGTATACGAATGGAAGAGTGGTTCACAATAGGTGAGAACACTCATTGTAGTTTATACCCTCCCTCTGAGCATAGCCCTTGGCTACCAATCTGACCTTGTAATGCACACTACCATCTGGAGATCCTTCTTAATTCACATAAACCCATTTGTATCCAATGACCTACTTCTCTTTGGGAAACTCTACGAGTTCCTATGTGTTGTTGATATGGAGAGACTCAATCTCCTTCACTATAACCTTTCTCTATAATTCAGACTCAGAGCTTAACTCTGCTTCTCTAAATCTACTTGGAACACTATCTTTCACGATCTCTGCTGGAAGTGCTTAGGCCACAACCATATCCGAAAAACAAGCAGATTTTTGTATATTTCCTTATGGCTTGTGTGCGGTAATTAAATCCGGGACCTGACCCTCTGGCTTCGGAATCTCAATCACATCATTTTATCTTCCTCTTCTTGTACATGACGCTCATACTGTGTCACAAAATTCAGCACCCTAAACCAAGAGTACTATCTGGAGACGGTGAAGATGCATCTCTCTTCACCCACTGTGATATCCTCTTGGTCTGGCCTCTCTCCATCTGCTAAGACCTTGAAGTCTTCACTATAGAAGACTCATCAAAAGTGACATTTCTGCTTAGAACTATCTTCTGATCTTCAGAGTCTCATAGCTTGTATCATTTTACTCCTCTTTTGAATCCTAAAAACATGGCCTTTCTTGCTCGAGGTTTCAACTTCTCATTACTAACATGATAATAAGTCGGACACCCAAATACTCTGAGCATATCATAATCTGTAGCAGCTTTGCCCGACCACATTTCCATCAGAGTCTTTCCTCCTATCCAAACTGATGGCAATTTATTTATGAGATGGCTTGTATAAGTCATAGCATCTACCCAAAAGGACTTGTTCAGCCCATTGTTTGACAACAAGGACCGAATTTTTTCCAGCAAGGTACGATTAAATCTTTCTACTGCCCCGTTTTGTTGCGGAGTTTCCCTAACTGTGAATCTCAATGCCTTCATCATGGTATAACTGTAAAAACGGATCACTTTTGTACTCTCCTTTATTATCGACCTGAGTATCTTGATCTTCCTTCCGATTTGCAACTCTATTCTCCTTCTCTATTCCACAAAAAATCTTGGACTTCGCTTTTATGCCACATGATGTGCACCCAATTCCACCTAATGTAATCATCCACAAAGAATATAAAATTGTGTTTTCCTCTAAGAGATGCATTCTTAGAGGGATCCCAAACATCTGTATGCACATAATCGAGAATTCCTTGAAAAACACCTAGAGGGGGGGTGAATAGGTGTAATTGCTAATCTAACAATCCTTTTAAAATCAAGATGAATGAATGATGCAACGATCTCTCAAAATAAGACTAAGAGCCGAATATCCCGTGAAGGGTTCTGAACTCCCTCCTCCTGATTCCCCTTGAATGTGTTAGAGGTGCGCAATGCAACCTTATTGTATGAGAATTGATCGAACAAAGAATGAATAATATGTAATGATGAAATGCACACAATATATCACAAGGAATGAAAACAAGATCTCAAGTAAGGAATTTGAAAGCAATAGAGTGCAAGAGAAATTTAAAGCAAAATGGACACAAAGCAATCACAAACACAAGATGTTTGTTTCGAGGTTCGAGCCACCGCTCTACTCCCCGCCTTCACCGCCGTGAAGGGTTTCCTCTATCCACCGAGGACGCTTACAACGGTCTACCAAAGACCCGAGCACCGAGCTCCACCACTTACAATAACCTCTACCAAAGAGGTGTCTCCACAAGAACAAGATGAACACAAGTAACCAAAGTGATCACAACAAGATCACTAAACTTCTTACAAACTCGCACTCTTTTACAACTTCCTTATAGATTGAGTAGGAAATTTTGGCTCTAAGAAGTGTAGTGAGAAAACTTAGTTGTAGAAAGATTTTTGCTAGAGAACACAACTGAAAACAAGCTCAAGAAAGAATGGGAAAATGGAGAGCTTAAAAACTTTTCTTCTCTTTTGAAAACTATGAAAACTTAGGGATTTTTCTTGGTGTTTTGCAAGAGACTATTCTCCTCTATTTATAGGGAGAGAATAGGTTAAAAGCAATTTATTTTAAGCTTATTTGCTCTGAAAAAGATCTCCAAAAACTCAGAAAAAGTCTGCTAAAAAACAGTCCAAAAAACAGACTTCAGAATAGCACAAAAGAGGAAAGAGCCGTTGGGGCTCTGCAGGCCTGGCGGTCGACCGGACGGTCGGCCGTCTGCCCTGCTGGCAGTAGCCGTTAGGCTCGGGTCGACCGCTCGGGTCGACCGTCCTCAAAACAGAAACCAGATTTCCTGAAGGCGGTCGACCGGGCGGCCGACCCAGAAAACCCGAGAGCAAACTGCAGACAGTCGGTCGACCCGGCGGTCGCCCGACAGACATGCACAAGCATGCATGTCCTGACACAAGCGCCGGTCGACCGGGCCGGTCGGCCGGTTTTGCCTGAAACAGAAAAACAGCAGCAAGACAGAACTTGAAAATTTTGTTGTAAAAATATTTTGAAGTAAAGATAACTAAGTATCATGATGGAAAGGGTATACATGATTTAAATATGATATATGTCTATGTAAAACTTGGAGTCATGTATGTTTGTGAAGTCATGAAAAAAAACTTAGAAACAAAAACTTTAACTATGAAAACTTGTATACATAAAAGTGTGTGTGTATCCTAGAGCCAATTTTCCAAAACTCAAACTTTAACAAACTATTTCTTACATTGGTTCTAAGGACTACAAGTTCTTCAAGTGGGCTTCTCCATATGATCTTGAAAACTTGATTCTTGAGCCCGAATTGAGGTGACTTGAGTCAAAACACCTTCCTTTAGGGAAGAAACCTTCTAGTTTCATTAGAACCCTGAAACGCACTTAAACAACAATATTATTAGTACAAATAACTAATATGTTTTGTAATCATCAAAACACACTAAAAAACGGGTGATTGTAACCTTGGCCAACAATCTCCCCCTTTTTGATGATGACAAAACATATTATTTAAACAAAATGGAAGAAGAGCTTTGGAAAGCTCCCCTCAAACAATGCTATGTATAAAGAATGACAATGAGAAGTAAGATACATAAAGCACTGAAAACACAATAGTTTTGTCAAAAACTTAAATAAACAATAAACAACAAACTTAGTCTTTCTTTTTCTCCCCCTTTTTGTCATACATCAAAAGGGTTAAACAAAACAAATAAAATAAAAAAATTTATCTTTAAGAATCCATAATGCAAACATTCAACTCACCACAAATAAAAGAAATCTAGCATAATCTAATGGTTTAGTAAAAATATTGGCAAGTTGAAAATCGGTAGAAACATAATCAATCAATATCATCACCTTTCTCATAATGATCTCTAAGAAAGTGATACCTAATGTCAATGTACTTAGTTTTACTATGTTGATTTGCATTCTTTGTCATATGAATTGTACTAGTATTATCACAAAATATTTTAATATGATCAAAAGGCAAATCATAGTCAAGGAGAGTATGTTTCATCTAAAGAATTTGTGCACAACAAGCTCCGGCTGCAACATACTCCGCCGCGGCGGTTGAAAGGGCTACCGAATTTTTTTTTGGAAGACCAAGATACAAGACAATTACCAAGGAATTGACATGTTCCACTTGTACTCTTCCTATCTACCCTACAACCCGCATAGTCGGCATCCGAAAAACTCTTCATTTCAAATAGTTCAGTTTTCGGATACCACAAACCCATTTCAATAGTGCCCTTAAGTATCTAATTATGCGTTTAACCGCAATTATATGAGACTCTTTAGGACATGATTGAAAACGAGCACAAAGACATACACAAAACATAATATCCGGCCTACTAGCCGTCAAATACAATAACTACCAATCATGCTACGATAAAGTTTAATGTCTACACTTTTACCTTGTTCATCCTTATCAAGCTTTGTAGTGGTTGCCATGAGAGTTTTGCTCACTTTAGATCCTTCAAGCCCGAACCTTTTGATTAGTTCCTTTGTGTACTTGGCTTGATTGATGAAGATCCCATCCTTCCTTTGCTTGATTTGGAGTCCAAGGAAATAGTTGAGTTCCCCCATCATAGACATTTCAAATTCTTCCTTCATGCATGATTCAAAAGCTTGGCAAAGAGATTCATTAGTAGAACCAAAAATAATATCATCTACATAAATTTGCACAATAAGAATATCATTTTCTACATGTTTTGTAAACAAAGTTGTGTCAATTTTCCTTTCTTAAAACCATTTGAAATTAAAAATGAAGAAAGTCTTTCATACCAAGCCCTAGGAGCTTGTTTTAACCATAAAGAGCTTTATCTAATTTAAACACAAAATCCGGAGTGTAGGATCAACAAACCCGGGGTTGTTCAACATACACCTCCTCTTCAATAAAACCATTTAGAAAAGCACTTTTAACATCCATTTGAATAATTTAAAATCTTTATGAGGCAAATGCTAGTGTCATCCGTATGGCTTCAAGCCGTGCTACGGGTGCAAAGGTTTCTTCAAAATCGATTCCTTCGATTTGAGTGTAACCTTGGGCAACTAGCCTAGCTTTATTCCTAACAACGTTACCCGATTCATCCAACTTGTTCTTAAAGATCCACTTAGTACCAATTGTTGGTCTATCGTGGGGCCTAGGAACAAGGTGCCAAACTTGGTTGCGCTCAAATTGATTGAGTTCCTCTTGCATCGCTAGCAACCAATATGAATCGGCCTCGGCTTCGAGGACGTTCTTGGGTTCAACATGAGAAATAAATGCATAATGTCCACAAAAATCATGAAGTTTAGAGCGAGTGGTTACCCCTTTAGATACTTCACCTATGACGAGGTCCTTGGGATGATGAGGATTGTATCTCCAATCCTTTGGAAGTTGTTGAGTAGGCTCTACTTCAATTGATTGAATTTCATTTCCTTGAGCCTCTTCTACTTTAGCTTCACTTCCTTCATCATCCTTTGGCTTGTCTCCCATAGTCGGTGTATCCTCCAAGGTCACTTTCTCCAAGCCTTCATCCAATGCATCTATTTCTACAACATTCTTAACAAACAAGTTAGATTCTTCAAACTTAACATGTATAGATTCCTCAATAGTCAAAGATGATCTATTGAAGATTCTATAAGCCTTGCTAGTGTTAGAATAAACCACAAAAAATAGCCTCATAAGATCTAGCATCAAATTTCCTAAATTATCTTTCGTATTTAAAACAAAACATTTGCATCCAAAACTTTGAAATATGAACATTTGGTTTTCTAGAAAAGTACATTTCAAAAAAGTTTTTGAAGTATTTTTACACAAGAAAACACGATTTGATATGTAGCATGATGTATTAAACGGCCTCGGCCCACAAATAATGTGGTAGACCATATTCACTTATCATTGTCCTAGTCATCTCTTGTAAAGTACGATTTTTTCGTTCAACTACTCCATTTTGTTGTGGAGTTTAGGACAAGAAGTTCATGCTTAATTCCATGTTCTTCACAAAAAGTGGTAAAGGGTAGGTTAATGAACTCACCTCCTCTATCACTTCTTATTCTTAAATTGAAGAATCTTTTCCCTTTTCAACTCTTTTCTTAAAGGCTTGAAAATGTGAAAAGCTTGATTTTGTGTTCCAAAAAGAAACCCAAGTAAAACGCGAAAAGTCATCAACCAAAACAAATGCAAAACGATTCCCACTTAGACTTTTGGTTTGAGTAGGACCAAATAAATCCATATGGATTACTCCAAAGGACGTGATGTCATGATATCCTTGATTGACTTGAAAGAAGACTTGGTTTGTTTCCCAAATTGACATGCGTCACAAACCTAGTCCTTTTCAAAATTCAAGCAAGGAATACCCTTCACCATTCCTTTGTGTTTAACCTAGATATATGGTCAAAGAAATGTGGCCTAATCTTCTATGCCACAAACAAGAGTCATCATCGAGGGCTTTTAAACAAGTAATATTACAAGACATATTAGACATATCAATCATAAAAACATTATTTCATGAAAACCGGAAAATACAAAACAAGTATTAGATATTCTATCAATAACTTTACAAACTACATTATCAAAACAACATCAAAACCTTTGTCACAAAGTTGACTAACACTCAAGAGATTATGCTTGAGGCCATCAACTAAAACTACATTTTCTATTAAGGAGATGTACCAAGTTTGACATTACCGATACCGATGATTTTACCTTTGGCGTCATCTCTGAAGGTGACGGTGTTACCTTCATGGTATCTTGATAGGGTTGCAAAGTTGTTGATGTCCCAAGTCATGTGCCTTGAGCAACCACTATCAAGATACCACAACCCTCTACGTCGTTAGGCCTTGGAAGGTACCTGCATTATTGAACAAATTCATTGACTTTGGTACCCAAATTTTCTTAGGTCCTTGAAAGTTAGTGTTTCGAACCCAACATTATGACGAGATGCATTTAGTCTATCATAGCAAAACTTAACTAAGTGACCTTTACGGCCACAATATGAACATGAAAACACTTTATCATACATGAATGCATGATGTGTGTGTGAAGTGTGAGCATGTTTGTGGGTTTGGCATGATGTAAAGGTTGTGTGGTATGAACATGAGCATGAACATGAGATTGTTTCTTAGGGGCTTGTTTCTTAGGAAACATAGCCTCAAGTCTATTTTTATCAAATTCACACTTTTTCAAAACTACTCCTAAAGAATCAATTTTCTCTTTAAGCATGGTGATCTCATTATCATTAACTTGTGGAAACTTGCCTTTACAAGAAATTTTATAATTGTCAAAATCTTTTTGGTGGAAACAAGAGTGGAAAGTAATTCATTTTTTTTCTTTGGAAAGAGTAAAAACTTGATGATTAGAGACTCATTTTCCTTTTTCATTTTTAAATACTTTTCTTAAGAGAATCATAGTTATGTGAAAGTTCTACAAATGCTTCTCCTATTTCATCCATGGAAAGTTCATCATCAAAAGAAGTGGAAGGTTACCTTACTTGTGCTTTTATTAGCCATGAAGCACATGTTGGCGGTGTCAATTTCCTCCTCGGATTTCGCTCTCGGAATCCCATGTAGCCTTCAATGCTTTCTTCTTGTAAGGCTTCTTTGAGGTGGAGGGCTTTACTTTATCCGGACATTCCGCAACAATGTGTCTCGGTCTTTGGCAATTGAAGCAAATATCTTTCTTTCTTCCTTACCTCCTTGCCATCTCCTTCTTCCTTGAAACTTAGCCTTGTTATACATCCTCCGGACGTTCTTAACAAGAAGTGAGAGCTCTTCATCATCTTCTTCTTCATTGTCTTCGTCGGAGTATGAGGATTGACTCTTGAAGGCAATTGATTTCTTCTTGGAAGGAGCCATGTCCTCCCTAGCTTTTCTCTCCATCTCATGGGTTTTTGAGGTTCCCAATGAGACCTATAAGCTCCATCTCCTCCTTGTCATTGAGTTCCTTCAAGGTGGTTGCTTTGACTTCCCATGGAGGAGGAAGAGCCCGGATGATCTTTCTTACTCTTTGGTCATTGTCGATACCATCACCTAGAGAAGAAAGTCCATTAGTGATCTTGGTAAATCTTGTAACCATATCATCTATGGTTTCATTTTCTTGCATGAAAAAATTCTCATATTGGGACCGAGAAGGTCTATTTTAGCCCTCTTCACTTGTGAAGTCCCCTCATGTGTAACTAGCAAATGTGTCCAAATTTCATATGCGGACTTGCAATGAATAACTCTAGCTATGTCTCATCATTAAGGGCTTGAAGGAGTGCATAATGAGCCCTAGCATTGGCATCAATTCCTTAGTCTCAATTTCGGACCAAGTGGATTCATTACCGGGGGGTGCACTAAAGGGTTTGGTCACGGCCTTTGCAACTCGACTTCCTAGAGATTGCAAGAAAACGGTCATCTTAACCTTCCATATGGGAAAGTTAAGTCCATCAAATTTTGGGGGGGTCTTAATTCCATCGGCCATTTTTACTAAGTGATAGTGAACGAAAAATGAATGAGGTGATTAGCAAATATAGGATCTCTCTAAGGTTGTTAAGCCAAGAGCCTAGTGACCAAGCTCTGATACCAATTGAAAAACACCTAGAGGGGGGTGAATAGGTGTAATTGCTAATCTAAAAGTCTTTTTAAAAACTAAGATAGATGAATGATGCAACGATCTCTCAAAACAAGACTAAGAGCCGAATACCCCGTGAAGGGTTCTGAACTCCTTCCTCCTGATTCCCCTTGAATGGGTTAGAGGTGCGCAATGCAACCTTGTTGTATGAGAATTGATCGAACAAAGAATGAATAATATGCAATGATGAAATGCACACAATATATCACAAGGAATGAAAACAAGATCTCAAGCAAGTAATTTGAAAGTAATAGAGTGCAAGAGAAATTTAAAAGCAAAATGGACACAAAGCAATCGCAAACACAAGATGTTTGTTTCGAGGTTCGAGCCACCGCTCTACTCCCCGCCTTCACTTCTGTGAAGGGTTTCCACTATCCACCGAGGACGCTTACAACGGTCTACCAAAGACCCGAGCACCGAGCTCCACCACTTACAATAACCTCTACCGAAGAGGTGTCTCCACAAGAACAAGATGAACACAAGTAACCAAAGTGATCACAACAAGATCACTAAACTTCTTACAAACTCTCACTCTTTTACAACTTCCTTATAGATTAAGTAGGGATTTTGGCTCTATGAAGTGTAGTGAGAAAAACTCAGTTGTAGAATGATTTTAGCTAGACAACATAACTGAAAAACAAGCTCAAAAAAGAATGAAAAATGTAGAGCTTAAAAACTTTTCTTCTCTTTTAAAAACTATGAAAACTTAGGGATTTTTCTTGGTAATTTTTCAAGAGACCATTCTCCTCTATTTATAGGGAGAAGAAGGGATTAAAACTTATTTATTTTAATCTTATTTGCTCTGAAAAAGTTCTATAAAAACCAGAAAAAGTCTGCCAAAAAAACAGTCCTAAAAACAGACTTCAGAATTGCACCAAAGAGGAAAGAGCCGTTGGGGCTCTGCAGGCCTGGCGGTCGACCGGTCCGGTCGGCCGTCCGCCCTGCTGGCAGTAGCCGTTGGGCTCAGGTCGACCGTCCTCAAAACAGAAACACAGTTTTCTGAAGGCGGTCGACCGGGCGGTCGACCCAGAAAACCCGAGAGCAAAACTGCTTACAGTCGGTCGACCCGGCGGTCGGCCGACAGACATGCACAAGCGTGCACGTCCTGACACAAGCGCCGGTCGACCGGGCCGGTCGGCCAGTTTTGCCTGAAACAGAAAAACAGCAGCAAGACAGAACTTGAAAATTTTTGTTGTAAAAATATTTTGAAGTAAAGATAACTAAGTATCATGATGGAAAGAGTATACATGATTTAAATATGATATATGTCTTTGTAAAACTTGGAGTCACGTATATTTGTCAAGTCATGAAAAACTTAGAAACAAAAACTTTAACTATGAAACTTGTATACATAAATGTGTGTGTGTATCCTAGAGCCACTTTCCAAAACTCAAACTTTAACAAGCTATTTCTTACATTGGTTCTAAAGGACTACAAGTTCTTCAAGAGGGCCTCTCCATATGATCTTGCAAGCTTGATACTTGAGCCCGAATTGAGGCGAACTTGAGTCAAAACACCTTCTTTTAGGGAAAAAACTTCTAGTTTTATTAGAACCCTGAAACACACTCAAACAACAAACATTATTAGTACAAATAACTAATATGTTTTGTAATCATCAAAACATACTAAAAACGGGTGATTGTAACCTTGGGCCAACAAAGTCCACTTCATTTTACATTTTCTTTATTGTAAAAAGATGGTGGATTTAATCGAGAGGCTATTACAGTTACACTGTGACAATAAGAGCTATAGAGCTCTACTGCAATAGTGACAAGAGTTTAGCAAAGTCAAAACATATCGACATCAAGTTTCTTGTCATCAATGATAAAGTTCTGAATCACATTGTGTCTGTTGATAGCGTTAGCGCTATTCTTAACATTACAGATCCACTCATTAAAGGACTTTCACCTAAAGCCTTCTCAGAGCATATTGCTCATATGGGGATGACTAGTCATTATGGTATCCTGATTTTGTGGGAGAAAGAAAAGACCAAGCAATAATGGACAGAGAGGGAACAACTCTTCCTTTTTCTAGATTTCGAGTGAGCGATATGTAACAGACATTATTTCTAAGTTTACTTTATGAATATTTGTAGATTTTGATAAGTAAATTTATAACTGCTTTTCTTAAATTTTACTTTTCCGCATTTGAGTTTGTTGAATTAGCAATTAGACTCGTTGGAGTCATAAAGTGACACTCGTTGGAGTCATAAGGCTAGACTCGTTGGAGTCTTAAAGTAGAAACCAGTTAGAATTGTACATTATTTAATCAAAGGACATTTTCATATCACACGTCCACATTTGATCTATGTCGTTAAGGGTTCTGAAACTTGTGATATGGAAGGTCTTATCTCGATTATACAGAAGGTAATGACCGCCATGTTCAGTGGCAGGACACTTAATGGATCAGATTGTTCTGAAACGTGGTTTGTTGGCGGTTAAAGTTTTGACGTCATAAAGTTATGCATAATATCTATTCAGTGTGATTTGCTTGGCCCAAGTGGGAGATTGTTAGACTTATTATGCTTTTTAAAGTCCAATTTAATTTGGGCAAAATCAAGTCTATTGGATATTTGCACCCGCCGACTTAACCTATATTGTTTGACCCAATAAAGAATTGATCAAACCTAAATGGTTTAGGTCTAGACACGTTTTTAGTTACACTTAGCCATGAGTATATTTGAATTAAAATGTGGGACTCATCTACGCCTGTAGAACTCGCGTATTATAAATCAAGGGCCCAGATTTATGATAAGTTGAACTAGGGTTTCTTGATGCAAAATATATCATGGGTAGGGTTCCCTCTCCACAACAATGACAATCTCTCTCTTGGAGGCTCTCATCTCCTCTAAGGATAAAGAAGCGAACTTAGTGGTTAAAGAGAAGAATCCTCTCCCTCAACTATGACGTCCTCGAGATCGTGCAACCTTCGACATCCTTTTCGTGATGGAATCAGGTATGCTTAAAATTCTCATTCTTTTTGATCATGATAAAGAGGTTATGCATGTATTGGATCTTATATGGAATAAAATTAGACATTACTAAAAAATTGCTTGACCCATCTGTGAAAAATTCATAGGATTTACAATAATTAGGCCCTACTTATTTATTAAAAACAGACTGAACAGAAAATGATGCGTGAAGGGTATTTATACACACTTCTAGATTCCATGCACCGTGACTTGAGCATTTTTGTTGTTCTTTTGAGTCAACTTGTGGTCAGTCAGTGAGTGTAAAATGGTTAGCATTTTCGAACCATCTCTGTCACTCTTCTATGAAAATTCCCCCGCCTCACATTTTTGAATTAGGCTCTGTTTGGTTTGCTATGAGTGGGAGAATGAAAATAGAGAAGAAAGACAAAGAAAAGATAGAAAATTGAAATTTGTCCAAGTAAATTTTTAAGTATTTGATTAATAATGTCGAAGTGAAAGTGAAAAAATATATTATATTTTCTGATATTTGGTTAGTAATGTGAAAGTGAAAATGAGAAAGTTGACCATAAAGTTGACCGTAAAATAATATTAAAATAAATATTAATTATAATTTTTTTTGGATTGTTAATGACAGCGAGTGGGATTTGCATGACCACAAATTTAAGGGAGCGGATATCCCAAAAAAAGAATGATGAAGGCACCCCAAACTTATTACAAGGTGTCATTATTTTTTTTCACAATTTGACCCTTAGTGAAAACTTCAAAATGCTCTTTCTTCTTTCTCCTCCCCGATCTCCACTCTCGTCTTTGCCCTCCACCCCCAATCTCCTGCTCCCCTCCTCCCCCCGCCCCTATCTGTTCGATCGGATTCTGTCCGAACAGATAGGGGAGGGAAGGGGAGGGGAAGGCAGGGAGGGCGAGGGGAGCTGGGGGAGGCCGGAGAGGGAGGGGCTCGCTGAGGGAGGCGGTCGGGGATAGGGTTTTGCCGAAGGGGTGATTGCCGGCATGGGAGGGAGAGAGGAGGAGAAGAAGAAGAGGCTATTTTCGCTTTATTTTATTTTATTTGGATGTGTCTTTATCACATTTGTGAATGCCTTAATCCTGGGGTGATTTCATCAATTTTTGGGGCGAAAATATCCACTCTCTAAAATTAACTGTTGTGAGGTACAACTTATTACAAGTGAGTTTTACATGGGCACAAAATTAACTGCAATACCTTGCAAGTGAGAAAATGATAGCTAGTATTAAAATGGAGATGTAAAAGGGAAAAGAAAAAGAATTTTTCTATTTTTCTTTTCAGATTCCAACAAACACAGAAAGCGAGAACTGAGTTTTCTCACTTCTGCTCCAAGCCAAACACGTCTTTACTGAATATAGGTTATCATAAGTGTAGTGTATAAGTATAAACTCACGCAAACTTCTAAAATCTCAATTAATATTTTTTTTTTTGTTTTTTTGTTTTTTTCCCTTTTTCTGAGAGCCCGCACACGCGCTAACAGTTAGAATCCTGCAAAGGTCTTAGCATAGATATTTGAATCCACTTTGTTGCATTAACTATTGAAGTTCTATGTTAGCGAAAAGAAAAGGCTATTGAAATTCTAAAATACTTGTAATTACATGGGACAAGGTGAATATGGAAATAAAAGACTCACCTAAATTATTCTGTAATTCCTTCAAGATTTCCCAAAAGCCAATGGAATTTAATCAACTTTTCAAATAGAGCCTATGTTTACAATGGAAAACTAATAGCTTCAAACTCTACGATTATGTTTGGGCAAGAAAAAAATTAGAGAAGAGAAAGAAGTAAAAAAAAAAAAATAAGAAAGAAAGAAAGAAAAGAAACTTCTTTATACAGTTTTGTTCTGAGAAAGAGAGAGAAAACTAAGCACAACAATGCAAAAATTTGTTAACAGAGAATTGCATGATTTAGATAGTTTAGATTTCATAACAAGACTTGAATATCCCATAATTACTTGGTTTTGGTCAAACAATACTCATTTTTTTGATTTTTTCTGTACGTTTCCCCCACGCAATGTTACGAGAAAAGTAGAAAGAAAATTATATTTGATATTTCATTTAATTTCTTTTTCTTCTTAGCACCCTCACAAATAAACAATGATTAAAAAAAAACTCTCAATTTTTTCTTTCTTTTATTTTCTTTCGAACCAAACACACCCACATGTGCAAATCTAGATTTTAGAGGGGGGAAATATAGAAAACATGATAAATGCAACGTACATTGTCCAAGCATTAGATTTAGTCGGGGGGTTTTTTTTTTTCCCTATATATATCTCTCAAATCTTTTTATTTCTGAAATTACCCACCAAATCATCATATTTATGTTACCTCACAAATTCTTTCATATTTTTGAAATTATTCCCGTTGTCAGTTAAAAGCATAAAAAAAGAATATTCCTGGCATATCTGTTAATAATTTGTGAAATCTCACATTTACTCTTATAGTTTGATTATTTACATTTTTAATCTATGATTAATTGTTATTATGAGTAATTTGATGTTAATCATAGAGGTTAATCCATCTTTTTGTGCTCCCTCTTCAGATTATGATATGTTTATTATTATGAGTAATTTTTTTATATCTGTTAACAATTATGAGGTTAAGATTGTGATATATTTATTATTAAGATTCATATTTCGAGATTAACAATTTGCTTTTAATTAAAGGACATATCTGTCAAAAAAATACTTAATCTGCAAAATGCTCTCAAGGATTGCAAGATACAGATCACAATTTGCTTCAACATCTCAATTATCTCACTAACAATTTGCTTCAAAAAAATCTCAACAATTTGCTTCAAAGAAACTGTACACAACATGGATGAAAGAAATCCAAATAAAACAAAATGCTCTTGAGAACTAAAAGATACATCGGGCTAACAATTTGCTTCAGCATCTTCTCAAAATCAATTTGTTTCAAAAAAATTTTAACAATGGTGGATAGTCGTGGCGGCGGAGGGGGCAGTGGTCGTGGCGGATGGTCGAAGTCTTAAGTACAAGCCAGGGCCTTTTAGATGGTTTGTTTCAAGGATTATTCAGGCAGAAAATGATGGAGGTGGATTCTTCAAGCAAAAAATGATGGATGTGAGCTTGACTCTTCTGAAATTGAATTGAATTTCATCGATGTACACTGAAAAAAAATGGAACTATTGTTGGGTGGCTGTGACCGTGGCAGCGGCGGCGGCGGCGGCAGCGGCTGATTTGAGGGCGAGGAGGGATATGGTGGGGACAAGGTGGGATTTGGTGAGGGAGAGTCCATGGCCAAGGCAAAGGAGATGCAAACGTCATTGGAGTCACAGGACGGGAGGTCGATGTCGAAAGAGATCCCCGGCAGATGGGGGTGGATTTTTGGTTTTTCTTAGAGAGAGAGTGAGAGTGAGAGTGAGAGTTTGTATGTGAGAGAGAGAAGAGAGAGGAGTGTGGATAAAAAAGTAATTTTCTTTCAAAACTGTTAAACATTTAAGAAGGCTAAAGATGAGAGTAGTTTGATCAAATTTAAGATTTGGGAGGTTATTTTAGAAATATTATGATTTGGGGGTTTAATTTCAAAATATAGAAGACGTAGGGGGTATACATCTGAGAAAACTCAATTTTTAAAAAATAACTATATACTTTTTGGGGGTGATGGAATGCGTGGGACCCTTGTGAGGATATTCACATGTTAGTCTCAGGTAGCAACAAAGGAAACCTAGCCCGAAAGCACCCAAAACTCACATACAAGTACAAGTGGGCCCCACACGGCGGTGATGCCTCAGACCTTCTCACTCAACCCAGATGTCGGCTCGATTGATTTTGGATTGCTACCAATTATTGCATAATTTGAAGGAACGGTTAAAAATATTATAAATACTTGGCTCTTGGATGTTTTGTAAAGTCGCACACGATGTTGGTTATTAACAGTTCTTGTCTTTTGTGGGGCCCTACCTTTATCCGATTATTATTTTTTAAAAAAGAGAGGTTGTTTTGGTTATTAATAGTTCCACACGTGTGGTGTTCTCTCTCACATGCTGTTGCCCCTCTTCGATCTGACTTGATTTTTCCGCACGTGATCTGCACGCGCAATGCAGCTGGGTATTTGCGTGTTTTCCTTTTCATTTCTGATTTCTAATTTTTTTTATTATTAACTCTCTTTCTCTGTGAGCTTAGCCATATCTTGAAGTTAATGCTTTTAATCCTTTTAAGTATTCTAGATTAAGACCCGTTTGTTTCTCATTTTTGAGTCAAAGAAGTCTGACATGAAGCACACATCAGGGAAATTCATATTAGGCATTTGTTTGCTCATGACTGAAAAAGTACAATGATGACAGTGGAGGTCACAAAATTCTGCGTGGCCCCTCACTGTTATGCCTGAAGAAATTATAAGTAAGAGCTCGGATTTGCGCTAGGTTGTGGCGTGCCAGTGATTCTATGAGAAAGCTGATAGTGTGAGCTCAGTTGCAGTTTTTTCAATTTTTTTCCTCCCCCAAGTATGCCTGTAGTCTTTTTAGTTAGATTTATTAATTTCATGAAATTTCGATAATTTTGTTCAAGATTCGAAAATAAGTAGGATGGTTGCATCCTTCAACTAATCAGTTGCACAAGTTATATTCCCCATTTTTCATTTTACTGAGGGAAAGATTATGGTTCAAGAGCAAGAGAGATAAGAGATCAAATTGCACTTTCAAGTATAAAAAATGACGTTCAATTAAAAAATATGTAAAATAATTTTGATGTTTTAACTGGTTGTGGAGAGGAATAGAGAGATAAAATAGTCCCAACATTATATTCATAGCTAGAATTGGTAAAATATATTGGCTATCATAGTCTTATTTTAATTATAAGGACTAATTTAAGATCAAAATATCAAATTTTAGGGGACAAATATAAAAAACATGGAATTTTTTCTTGAATATCCCTTTATAAAATAGGAAATATAGTGGTAGATGAAGTGATTAGCCGTGCTTTTCACATGAAATTTGACTTCCGTGGAAGTGATCTGATCAATAATATTCTAGATTTAGCTCAAAGATTAGATGAAAGTGACCATAATATAGTTTTATAATCACAAGTCTATTCATGAGCAATATCATCAATGTTTTATTTCATGTCATCCTCAGTCAAACGGTTGGCAATCTCGTTGTGATAATACCCGGTCAAAGTTTGGGGACAACTAAAGTTGAGCCAAAGAGTGAATAGATCGAAAACGCAAAGCCAGTATTGTTGAAAATAATTCAACATGTGTGGGCTCACATATAGAGATTTAATGTGTATGATTATCTTAAACAATAGTCCAAATTAATTGTGATCTATTTAAGTTAATAATTGGACTAATGGGTATTAAATTGTCATGGATTTAATGTGTAGAGATAATTATGTAATTTCTAATTTGTCGAAGGGCCAAATTAAAAAAAGAAATAACTCTTATTATTATAAAAGGGATCATGGTCCCTAAAGAAACATATCGTCTTCTTCTCTTTGAAATCCTTCAAGCAGAGAGAAACTTAGAAGAATACAGATCTTTTAGAAGGTCATCTCCATCCGAACAATTCAAGGAATTCAATCATGGATCAAAGTACGCTTCTACTTTATTATTTCAATTTTCTCATGTCTTTAAATCTTTATGAAGATTAGATCTATGTTTCAGGGTTTGATCTATAATAAAGTTATGACTTTTGATCTTGATTATTTTAAAGCCAATTATTGTAGATTGAATCCTTCAATTGTTTAATTCAAGTTCCAACAATTGGTATTAAAGCCACTCTATTGAGGATTTCTAGATTTGAAAATTAAAGTTTAAAACTTGTGATTTTATTCATACTTTCATGAAATATAAACTAAATCTTGTGAATCATATCACTTGATTACTTTGGCTTTGGTAAATACTTTCCTTTTCTTCAGATTTAAAGATCTAAAATCTCAGATCTGATTTCAAGTTAATTAAAAAAAAAAATCCAGATCTGTTTTCTTCATTTCAGATTCAAAAAAAAAAGGAAGTAGGCGCAGCCAGACAGGACGTGCCCCGACAGGCGCAACCAGGCTGGTCGCGCCCAGGCGCGCCCCACGGCGGGCGTCGCGCATCTTAAGGCGACGCCTGGGTGTTGCGCCCAACATTTAGTAATTATGGGCCCTTTTTTGGAACAATTTTGGGACCTTTTCAAATTTTAAACGAATTTTTGGGTACATCTAGTAAATTATTAAGATTGTCTAACATTTAATAAAACTAATTGAAACAAAATGTTGTCAAAGTAACCTCTCTTGTATAAATGACTTCTTGAAAATGTTAAGATGTTTGTGTGTGTGTGAAGTCATGCGAGTATTAACCGGCCCAAAGGAAGGAAAATATTTGGCCGAATTGTATATATACTTGTGGTGATAAATATGTGACAATTATAAAGTTTTCATGTGAATATAAGTTTATTCAAAGATAAATTTATTATTTGACAGGATTTATTGTCAACATTTAATTACTACAATAAGAGTACCACTTACGAGTTAATATTACTGTCCAAAGACTTGATATTAATGTTGTGCTAGGTTTCTTTAGATGTATTCCATAATTGTTTAAATTTAAAAGTCATTTATTTGATTATGATGTGAACATACATGCTTATTTGATTTATTCTCTGTACAACTATTATATCTGCTGCTACTATATCTGCAAACACCAACAATATTTCCATGCTCAATGGGACAAAGTTCAAGGAATAAAAAGAGAATGTTCTAATCGTTCTTCACTGCATGGATCTAGACCTTACACTAAAGATAGAGCAACATGCTTCTCTTACAGATGAAAGTTCTTCTGATGATAGGAAGAACTTTGAGAAGTGGGAACACTCTAATCGCATGAGTCTAATGATCATAAAGCGCGACATTCCAGAAGCCTTTCAAGGTGCAGTATCTGATGAGATAACTTTGGTTAATATTTTTTTGCCGAAATTGAGAGACGTTTTGCAAAGAACGATAAGGAAGAAAACAAGAACGCTTTTAGCTAGCATGTTTTCATTGAAGTACAAGGGTAAGGGAAACATAAAGAAGTACATCATGCAGATGTCTCATATCGCTTCTAAACTTAAGACACTAAAGCTCGAGTTGTTTGAGGACTTACTCGTGCATTTGGTATTGATTTTGCTTCCTGCACACTTCAATCAATTTAAGGTCAGTTATAACTGTCAGATAGAGAAATAGACTCTGAATGAGCTCATTTCATATTATGTGCAAGAAGAGAAAGACTTAAGTATGAGAAATCTGGAAGTACTCATCTTGTCAGTACTTCAAAGGATAAGGACAAGAAGAAAGAAGGATGAAGCTGCTAAAGGTCTAGATCAAAAGAAACCTAACAAAAGTGAAGATTGTTTCTTTTATAAGAAACCTGAACACATAAAGAGAGAATGTACAAAATATCATGCTTGACATGCCAAGAAAGGTATGTTCTTTACTTTGATCTGTTCTGAGATTAATTTAACTTTAGTACCTAAAAACACTTGGTGGTTATACTCTGGTGCTACTACTCACATTAGTGTTTCTATGCAGGGTTGCCTGAGCTACTGAAGGCAAAGTGATGGTGAAAGATACATCTTTGTGGGTGATGAAAAGTCAGTAGAAGTTGAGGCAATGGGCATTTTAGGTTGTTATTAGGAACTAGTCTTTATTTGGACTTGAAAGACACTTTTATTGTACCATCATTTAGATTGAATTTGATTTTTATTTCTATATTGGAAAATTTTGGTTATCATTATTCTTTTGGAAACAATCAGTTTAGTCTTTCATTAAATTCAAATATTATTGGTACTGGATTATTGAGTATTTATGACAACCTTTATTTGCTTGACACTATTGCATCATATAATGAAACCTTGCATGTAGATTCACGTGGTACAAAACGTAAGCTAAATAAAAAAAAATTCAGGAAGATTATGGTACAAGCATTTGAGTCATATATCCAAATCTTGAATAGAACGACTTGTGACAGAAGGAATTTTGGATTCTCTTAATTTTTCAGACTTAAATGTCTGTGTCAAGTGTATCAAGAGAAAACAGACCAAACATAAGAGATAAGGTTCCGACAGATTTTCAGGCGTTTTAGAATTGATACATACGAATATTTGTGGACCATTCCTTACGGCTTCTTAGAATGGCCAACGATACTCTATATCATTCATAGACGATTACTCATGCTATGGGTGCCTATATCTCATTCATGTGAAATCAAAGTCTCTGGACATGTTCAAAATATTTAGAGATGAAGTTGAAACTCAACTCAGTAAGAAATTAAGTGTGTCAGGTCTAACCGTGGTGGTGAGTAGTATGACAGATATGACATCGCTCTGGGGAGAAGCAATAAAGACAGCAGCTATCCTGAACATAGTACCAACTAAAATAGCTACCAAAACACCTTATGAGCTTTGGACGGGTCGAAAGTCTAGTCTAAAGCACTTACATATTTGGGGATGTCCATATGAGGCTAGGCTTATAGGTAATGAAAAGAAACTGGACTTCAAAACAGTGAGCAGCTACTTCATTGGTTACTCTAAGTGATCTAGGGGCTACAAGTTTTATGATCCCACTATTAAGTTAATGTTTGAAATGGAAAATACAATATTTTTTTGAGGATGTTGAGTTTGGGAGGAGAAATAAGGTTAGAGACATTGTTTTTGAGGAGAATAGGTTTTGATCTCTACTACTACTTTTGACAGTGTACAGGCTTATATACCTGTCATTGTTCGAGAAGAAAATATGGAATCTCATCAAGATAATGTTGAACAACTTCCCACTCAAGTTGAAGTAATTGTTCCTGAAGAACAAACTCAACAATCTCAAGAACAGATTTCATTAAAAAGATCTACAAGAGAGAGAAGAAATGCTATTCCAAATGACTACCTAGTATTCCTCCAAGAACATGAGGAGATTGATAGATTGGTGAAAGGTGATCCAATCAATTTCCATATGCCATGCAGGATTCTAACTCTAAAAATGGATGGATGCCATGAATGAAGAGTATAAATATATGCAAGACAATCAAGTTTGGGATCTTGTCCCATTACCTGAGGGTAAGAAACCCATTAGTTGCAAATGAATATTTAAAACCAAAAGAGATTCTGAAGGTAATGTGGAAAGATATAAGACTCATTTTATAGCTAAAGGCTTTACTCAAAGGAAAGTATTGATTTTACAGAGACTTTCTCTCCGGTTTCATCGAAAGACTCTTTTAGGACAATTATGGCTCTCGTTGCACATTTTGACCTTGAGTTATATCAGATAGATGTTAAGACAGATTTTCTCAATGGTGACATTGACGAAACTATATATATGGTGCAATTAGAAAACTTTTTGTCTGCAAACTCAAAGAATATAATTTGCAAACTAAAAAAATTCATCTATGGACTAAAGCAGGCTTCTCGTCAATGGTACTATAAGTTTCATCATGTAATTGTCTCATTTGGTTTCGAGACAAATACTGTTGAAGATTGTGTGTACACAAGTTCAGTAGGAGTAAGTATATATTTCTGATTTTGTATGTTGATGACATACTCTTTGCTTCTAATGTTAAGGAAATTTTGCACGAAATCAAGATTTTTCTATCATAGAAATTTGAGATGAAAAATCTTGGTGAGGCGTCTTTTGTCTTAGGAATCCAGATATACCGAGATCGCTCTCAGGGTATTCTTGAATTGTCATAAAAGGCCTATATAGAAAAGGTGCTTGAAAGATATGGTATGCAAGATAGTAAACGAAAGACACCGCAGTCGCAAAAGGTGATAAATCCAGTCTAAGTCAATGCCCTAAGAATGACCTTGAAGTTAAAGAAATGCAGAAGATTTCTTATGCTCAACTGTACGGAGTCTAATGTATGCTCAGGTTTGCACACGTTCAGGCATAGCATTCATTGTTGAAATACTAAGCAGATATTTAAGTAACCCTGGGAAGGATCAGTGGAGAGCAGCCAAAAAGGTTTTCAAATATTTATAGAGAACTAAGAATTACATGCTCACATACAATAGGTCAGATCAGATTGAGATCATTCGGTATTCGGATTCTGACATTGTTGAATGCCAAGACAGTAGGAGATTCACATCAGGTTACATTTATCTGTTGGATGGAGGAGCTATTTCCTAGAAGAGTGCTAAGCAAACACTCATAGCCTCCTCCACCGTGACAGCAGAATTTGTAGCATGTTATGAGACATCCAACCATGAATTATGATTGTGAAATTTTATCACTAGGTTGCACATTCTAAGTTGTATTGAAAGACCATTAAAGTTATACTGTGATAATAAATCAGTAGTTCTATATTCTAACAATAACAGGAGCTCATCCAGATTAAGATACATTGACATAAAGTTCCTAATTGTGAAGGAAAGGGTACAGAGTGGACATATTTCAATAGAGCACATTGAGACAAACTCCATAATTGCGGATCCGCTTACTAAAGGATTAACTCCGAAGGTCTTCCATGAACACACTGCTTCTATGGGTGTTATATCACTTAAGGATATCATGATTTAGTGGGAGTTTGTATATATATTTCATTGCTCTATTTTTATAGTTGGACACATTTGTGTATTTGGATATTTTCTGCAAAAATAAAGTATTCAGTTTATACACTCTGTTTTATTATGTTAAAGTTTGGTCTCAATAAAGTTTAAGAGAGGACCAGTTGGGAATAGGTATGTTCAGATCACATTACATGTAATTTTCATGATACACATCCATGGTTGGTCTTGGTCATTTAGTTATATTGGTATATGTGATTATTGATGGGTTTAATTACGCTAAATGTAATGAAAATTCCTTTAGTCCTTTATCAGTATAGTAAATGGATGAGATTGTTAAGAATACCTAATTACATGATAGTAATATTTTGAGCACATAAAGTGTACAAATTTATAAGGTAATATATATGGCCCAAGTGGGGGATTGTTGGAAATAATTCAACATGTGGGGGCTCACATATGTAGATTTAATGTGTATAGTTATCTTAAAGGATAGTCCAAATTAATTGTGATCTAATTAAGTTAATAATTAGACTAATGGGTATTAAATTGTCATGGATTTAATGTGACGAGATAATTATGCAATTTCTAATTTGTTGAAGGGCCAAATTGAAAAAAAAGAATACTCTTGTTATCATATAAGGATCATGATCCCTAAAGAAATGTATCAACTTCTTCTCTTTGAAATCCCTTCAAGCAGAGAGAAATCCGAGAAGAATATGGATCTTTTAGAAGGCCATCTCGATCCCAACAATTCAAGGAATTCAATCATGGATCAAGTACGCTTCTGCTTTTATTATTTCAATTTTCTCATATCTTTGAATTTTCATGGAGACTAGATCTATATTTTAGGGTTTGATTTATGATAAAGTTATGACCTTTGATCTTATTATTCTAAAGCCAATTATTGTAGATTGAATCCTTCAATTGTTTAATTCAAATTCCAACAACTATTTCTTAGATTTTGGTGAAGACTGTGATTAGTGTGAATATTTACAATTTATCTTACTACTTACAATGAACTGAGAATTATGTAATCTGCAATGCCAATTCACTTTATTGTTTGGTTGGCATGTTAATTTCATGGAATTTCAGTTCTCACATTTGAAGACGTGATTTAAAATTTTAAATTGTGATTTCGTTAAAATGTACTTTTTAGAAAAATCTATAAAATTCCCTAAATTATTTTATCTTAAACAAATAAGAAAATAAGGTTTAAGAATAGAAAAATTATGACTATCAAATGAGAGAGTGTAGTGATCAAAATTTGACCCTCATCAGGTTGATAACATGTGTTCAAGTTACCGAGTGCTCCCTCGAGAAATCCACAACACCCAGAGTCCTATGTGGAACATCCGTTACATCTAACCTTCCTGAGGTCACACTCATCCGTCCCGAAGATCCTTTCATCCATGGGCTACCTTCCATCCTGAAGATGTCCTCAGTCTAGAGTCGCACTCCACAACTCCGAGGTCTTTCCCATTTCAAAAGTCTAACTCCAAGTCAGAAGCTCCGAGCGTCAGTCCCCGAGATCTTCGCCTACTGTTACACAGCTTCATCCTCCCCGCCTTCATAACGTGTAATGCCCCTTTTAGTATGGACAATTATGAACAGTGGTGGATTTCTCAGCCTACAATACCAACCAACCAGCGCCATCAATCATAGCTATTACAATAAATCTAGCACGTGCAGATCGTGCAGTTACAACATTCTATCAATTCTGCCTCCTCGCTGGCATCCCTGTCAGGTATATATGATCCTTCTTCTCCAGGGAGGGAATCACTCTCCTAACCCTGAAAAATACACACATATACCACTACATTGGAAGTTTTCCTGGTCTAGTCCATCATCACACTAGCAATTTCATGTGCTAGTCCACCTTTCCATCACACCGCCAGTCTCCCTCTGCCGTGCTTCCTACCATCTTACCTACTGATTCTCACAGGCGAGAGTCTTATACCGGCACCGCACATGTACTCCTAACCTGAATATGTTTTTTCAATGTGTATTCTGATAGGTATCACCTGGAGAACGCCTCCAATTGCTTGTGATAAGTTCGATCCATAAGCTGATTTTTATCCACCAAAGAGAAAGAAAGAGAATGACAGAGAGGGGGATAGAGGAAAGAACATGCCGAGAGTAAATTGGCCAGTGTTCAAGAAGATTGGAGATGATAATAAGGACAAAATATTAATAGCTGAGATTAACTCAAGCGGCGTGATATTTTCTCTTCTTGGTGGAGTTAAATAGATTTGAATCTCTCTCATTTGCAGTGGGTTAGAAGATTTTTTTTTATATACAAAGACTAGATTTCACATTACCCAAAATTTATTGACGCGCGAAGATTTGAATTATTTTTTTTGTGCAGTTGAAGGACTAGTTAGGATCATGTCGCAATGACTCTTTTCTTTTGGAGAGTTGTTTCTCTTATTAGGAGATATCTTCTCTCTTGGCATGAAAGAATTTATCTTCGTCTTTTGGTGTGTCCCCTTCCTTTTTTGTAGTCTCCGTAACTATTCTTTAAAAATTATATTAAATATGCAGCAAAAAATTACTGGCATGCGTTTTTTAGCATAGTGATTTGACGCGATACTGAAATGGTCTAATCTTTTTCCTAATTTAATGGTGAACAAGTTTTAACAAAAAGAACTGCACATTGTTGACTTGTCTTTTTGTGTTTTTTAAAGACAAAAGATAAGTGTTTTCTGTATTTTTTTAAAGGCAAATGATTTTTTTATTGATGATAACCTGAATGTTCAAATACATTGAGAAGTGAAAACCCTAGTATCATAACCAGTTTATCCAACACACTCAATTCTATAAGTAAAATATGAAAAACTGTACAATTACGTTTGCCGCACAGCGTCATCTGGGATTGTGGTAAGAGAACAGGTATTGTGAATGTTATCAAGCAGAGCGAGTTGCAGCGATGGCTCTTGCTAGACTTCTTGAAAGTCTTGGATGAGGCGCAAATTAGGCCCTTCTTCATCAGTACAGAGGTAAGCAAAGATCATTAGAAAAGGCATCCTGCAAATGAAGATTGGAGGTAACAAGTAGTGGAGGAGATTGTGGTTGGGGGCCTCAGGCATAGAAACATCTCTCGTCGAAGCAGCAGGGAGATGGTGGACTCGGTAGGTGCCATGGTCGGGATGGCGCTTGGGTCAACACCGGGGAAATGGGCGCAGAGCAGTGAGATAAAGTTTCAGCATTTGGGCTGAGCCCAGAATCTAAATTATACAAAATATGAGCTGTGCCTTTTGGGCGAGAGGCCTAAAGTCATTGGCCATGTCAGCATAGAAAAGGGGATTCGGCAAGAGTGGAAAAGCAACACGTGTCAAAGCACGTGGAGAGGAGATACGTGCAGGAATACATGCTGAAGAAGAGGGTGGATCCTCTTTTGAGAGAGATCCCGGTTATACTGAGGAGGAGGTAGGGTTTACCGGCACCGGCGTCGACGCACAAGCATCCAATCACCCACCGAGCTCAGGTCATCATCGGCCTTAGAGGAGGAATCGGATCTCTCTATACCATCTCAACATTCAGTGGCAAAGCACTGGTCAGAGGAGCAATAGGAGGGTTTGTATGGAAAGAGTAGAACAACGATTTGACGTTGGGGTAAAGAGGAGCACAATGACCAACCTGATGGCAAGACCTACAAAAAAGATGAATATTTTCATACTGGAATGACTGCCAAAAGGATAGAACATTCAAACCTACAAGTTTGATTTCCGGGGATCAAAGGCGATGAGAGATCAATTTCGATGACGACTCTGGCATAACATCCTTTTGCAAGAAGCTCAGTATACTTATCAAGTTGAACCAAAGATCCAGCCTTAGAGACAATTAGAGACACAGCCGACTGAGTCTACAGTGTCGGTGGCAGGTCAAGAGGACGCATCCACATGATGCATTTGGGAAGAGAAGCAATAGCATGATGGAGTAGAGACAATAGGAGAACGAAACTCTGGCGTCCAAGGGCCCATAGCCAATACAACATCACCAAGAACCCATGGCCTTGAAGGAGAACCCGACCATGGTCCTCGGCAGTAGGAAAACGGAAAAATAAAAACTCCATGACTCATTCGTAGATTCCAAAGGTTCTTAAGGCCATTATGTGCTCTGTCAACACTGACGGAGCGACCAAGGAACTTGTCAACGAGGGCTAATTGCTAGCTTACAACCTTCCGTAATTACATTTAGGGGGATGATGACCGGATCGGGAAACGATCGCTGTAGGCTGTCAATTTGAGTAGAAGCGAGAGAGAGAGAGAGAGAGAGAGAGAGAGAGAGAGAGAGAGAGAGAGAGAAAGAGAATTAGCAGTTGAAGATGAAGTCAGGGCAGCACGATAAGATAGGGGTTGACGGAGAAGAGGAACGATTTGGGTAAAATTTGGGTGAGGATCAGGGGGTAGAAGGGGAGGATCATTGGAAAAGGGTCCGTGCCGACTAAGAAGAGAGGCGCCGAGATCAGGACAGGATGATGAAAGGGGACAGGCGGAGGGAGAGGGTGAGTTTACGGGAAGCGTTGTGTTTTCTGAAAGTGCCATTAGAGTTTTCTGTATTTGTTACTACTAGGAAAAGCATAAATTCAAATATGCACAAAAAGAGGCATTTTGCTACAGTCCCCATGGCAAACCGTAATTAGGAAAAAAATCACCTTCAAAATTTTATTCGCTTCAGCTACCACTTTTTTTAAGCAAGATGTGTGCCTATGTGTCAAGCATTGAAGCACTCGTTGTAGGGCCGGAAAAGTTTGGTGGTCGGAGAAAGTGGTTTTAGCTGTAAAAAGATTTCCTTAATTCAAGCGAAACGATTACAACCAAAAGAACTACTCTTCCCTCTTTTCCAGTTACAAGGGAGGGAGGATGTCTGAATCTTCCCTTTGTTTAAAGCTGGGTTCTTCGTGTGGCGATGGAGAGTGAATCTTGTTCTCCGTTGACCAGATGACCGTCCTGGACCGTCGGGGGTTTTCTCTTCGGTCGGTAGAAAGAGTAACTCAGCTCCGTCTACCAAAACTCTCAAAGAGGAGGTAGGCGAAGAGCGGCTAGTACTCAGTAAGCTCGCTGAAGAGTCGTGCTTCTCTCTTGATGATCCTTCTGCCTGGATTCGATCGATTTTGATGATGCCCTATCTCAAAGCTCTCGCTCTTCAAAACTCCGATCTTCTGCCAAGCTCGATCCTCTCAAGCCTCTATCCCTGTGTGTCTCTCAAAAACTCCGATCCTCTCTTCATAGCAAACAAGGCTATTTATAGGGATCTCAGGGGGTGAAGGTGCCTCCTGAAAACGCTCCCGAATGAGGGGCCACTACCCGCTACATGCGCGGTGACTGGCCCCGCAATCAGGGCAGTTGCAACTGAGACGCGGGCGTTGGGCCGAACGCGCCTTGAAGTTTGAGACGCGGGCGTCGAGCCAAACGCGCCTTGAAGTTTGAGACGCGGGCTTCGGGCCTTCACGTCTGGATGCTGAGGCGCGGGCTTCGGGCCGACGCGTCTTGATGCTGAGACGCGGGCTTCGGGCCGACGCGTCTGAACGTTGTGACGCGGGTGTAGAGCCAACGCGTCTTAATGCTGAGACGCGAGCGTTGATTTCTCGCGTCCAGAGCTTGAGACTCTGCTTCCTTAATGGCTGGTCTGTTAGTCATTTTTAGACAGCCTACAGAACCCCCTCCAAAGTTTCTGATATTCCGCAGTTGAATGGGACGGATTTCGGAATACTTTGGATCTTTAGCCGTGTTCGCGTTTTATGACTGGACTGTTGATGCTTCGGGTTTGATCTTATCTGGAATTGGTCTTCGTGAGTGTACTGTTGAACTCTTTGAAGCCGTCAGAGTTGATCGTGTTTGAGTGTCTAGATACACAGTCTAGACCTCCCCGATTGCTTTTAGTCTGTCACGGGTGCGCTTTTGGCCGGGAGTGGTTGGTTGTCTGTTTGCGTCAGTGTACTGTTGAACTGACTTTGCAGAAGCAGGAGACTGGACGCAGGTTCCCTTTTGAAAAAGCAGAGACTGCTTTAAAGACGCGACTTCTTAGCGAGACGCGACCTTTTGGCGATGAGAACGCGACCGATCTTCATAAGGCAGACGCGATTTTCTGGGTGCATTTATGCTGACGCTGACGGGGCATGTCCACCGAAGAGCCGCGTACTTTGGGGCGTGCGCCTGTGCCATGTCATGATTACGCCGCCAGCTGGCCTGGGGAAAAGGCGAGATTTCGCCTTTTGGCGCGCGGATCCCCCGGTTCATTAAATGAACTGCTCCACGTGTCAACTTCTGACTTGTGGCGGGGTCGCGACGCATGATCTTCCCTGTTCAAACAATGATTTGGCTCCACGCGTCAGGCAGCGATTCGCTGCAGCGTTTATTGGGCCAAACGCTGCGTATCTTCGCGAATCTCCGTGCCTATAAAAGGCAACAGTTGGAGAGATGTATCTTCTTCTCCGAACGAACGCATTCTCTGAGAAAAAGAACTTCCTTCTCTTGTTCAACTATTCATCTCCTCGCTCGGATTTCTTGATTTTCAATGGCTCCCAAGACGAAACCGACTGCATCGACCTCAAGGGCGACCGTCGCCGAGGCTGAGAGAGATGCTTCCTCTGCGCAGGAGGGTGTTTTCCGAGGTAAAAATGCACCTTCGGTGTGGGTTCCGCCATTAAAACATGTTCATAGAACCCTAAGGACCTTTAACACAAGATCGTGTTTGATTCTCGGACGCTGTCCTTGAGATGATAACCGGGGCGCGGGCCTGATGATCCGACGCTGGTGAACTCTGCACTCTGGGTCCTTCACTTAGAATATTTCTAATTGTGAAGGTCTCTGAACGCGATTTGTAGAACGCGGATTTGATCCATGCGTTCTGTGCCGCGTTTTGTGCCATCAGGCGCTGGCGTCCGAGTCCAAGCACTTTGAAATTTCACAAGTCTTGGTTTGCAGAACGCGGATTTGATCCTTGTGTTCTGTGTCTTCAACCGCCGATTTTGTAGAATCTGGCGTTTGAGTCCAAGTACTTCGAATTTTCATAAGTCTTGGTTTGTAGAACGCAGCTTTGCAGGTCTGGACGCGGATTCGAAAAATTCCTGCGTCCAGTATCTCTTCTGCGTTTTGGTGCAAGTTCGCAGGTCTGGACGCGGATGATAACCCCTGCGTCCAATGTCTCGGCTGCGTTTTGAATTATGAACACTTAGCGTCTTCCCTTATTTTTGGCAAAGTATCTGACCAAGTGCCTTTTTCTTTTGCAGTGCCGCATGTTTCAGGTTCACTTGCCAAGATGCACCATTTCGGCCGCGTGGGTGGTGCCGACCACCGTCTGACTTTTGCACTGCGAAGGACCATACCTGTGACTGCTGACAGGTCGCCAGTTCGCAGGGAAATGATTGCCCATGTTAATGAGAGGACTTCTCGAGTGCTTATGACCGATGCAGTCTTCGCAACGGATACCCACATCAAGCTGGAGAAGCCTGCTTTCTTCTTTGGAGATCATGTCAGCGACGGTGGCAACCCCATGTATGACGGGAATTACAGGTGGCTCCGTCAGATAGGGGAGAGGAGATACTTCCTTCCAGCCATGGAGAGGATGCTCCCGTTGTCTTATCTCCAACATCTGTCCGTCCTTCGGAAGATGAAGTGGGATGTATCCCGGGATATCTCTGAGATTACCCTTGGGAATTTCAGCTCCCAGAACGTATATCGTCATGATTGCCATGACCGGGCGGTCCTCGGCTTGTTTCCTGGGTCACGCAAGTCTGAGCTTCCAGTCGGAGAGATCCCGCAGCTTGCCACCACCTTCCTCAACTCGTTCATAGAAGCAGAGGGTGATTATCCGGCCAAGTTCCATTTGCCAGGATGGGTCCACTCCACGGAGAATTCTTGGTGGGGCAGGATGGTGGGTTTTGTCCTCTCCGATCTTGGAGATCTGCTTGAGCACGTGGGATTATACTCAGCAGTCAGGGCCGTACAATGGGGCATCCCAATGAGCTCTCACAACTTCTTCGGGATCTTGGAGCGCTACAACCCTCAGACGGGGACATTCTTTACCCCGGTTGGAGAAATGGGCCTTGCACTGCATGAGTTGCATGAGGTCTCGGGGCTGGTGATGGGGGAGTTCCCTTATGAAGAATATGTCCCGACTGCTAGGGAGCTTGACCTTATAAAGAAGGATTCCCCTGAGGTGTACGAGACCTATTGGGAAGTGATGTGCCACTTCCATATTTGTGGTCAGGTAACCGGTTGGAGGACGCATGGAGTCAGGCATCTATCCTGGGCCAATTATTTATTCAGCAATGTCAGCAAGAAGGATCATTCGATAACTCGACTGGCTCCCCTCTCTGAACAGGGAGTTGATGACATGGTCGCACAAGCTTCTGAGGGCTTTTACACCACTGGGTCGAACGAGGACGGCTTCGAACCTGATACGCTTTTTGAAAGCTATCATCACCGGGCCCGGGCTTCTATCTCTAGTCGAGCGCTGTTGGCGGGCTTCTTGATGCTGTGGTTGAAGCGTTGCGTGGTACCTACACGGCCACATGAAGTCATTATTGCCGACGTGGTGTATCCAGCAGTGCTCCTGGCCCATGGCCGTCCTATAGCCCTTCTTCCGGCCGTGGCGGCTGGCATTCAGAGCGGGTTGCGGGCGCTAGCCAAGAGACTATGCGAGGCTCCAAGGACTGTCGACTCTCAAGGCAAGCCGTATGTCGATTCAGAGGGAAACCCGACGGCAAGGCGCCCTAAACCCCGAATGGAGTTGCCTTACACGTATCTCATGGCCTGGTACGTGATGCATTGCCCTTCTCTGATGACAACGGCGCGTGGGAGTAAGAGTCCTGTCCCTTTTGTGAGGCGGCTGGAAGACTCGGATTGGAGTGACACCTATATATATTATATTCGGAGACGTCTCTCAAATGCCGCCAATTACCAGCTTAACCGCTGCTTCCCTGGAATTCCTGGTGCATCCTTTGGTGAGCAATTCACTGATTCTATAGGTCGGGATGACCTCACCCAACTGTCTGCGGGAGTCTTCCGGTGGTTGATCAATATACGACCAGGATATGTGCTGTTTCGCCAAGGGACTTCCTGCACTATCGAACCGTATATGCCAAGTCGTTTTGCCCGACAGTTTGGCTATGCTCAGCTTTATGTCGGCAATCCGAATACACAACTTGCCTTCAATGGGAATTTGTGCGAAGGTGCTCGAGCCTGGTATTATAGCGTGGCTGGGGGGACAGAGGCAACTTTCCGTTTGCCCGTCGAGGAGCCGAAGAACCTTACCAGCTTCACTTTCTGCATCTGGTATTCTCGGGTAAACCAGTCACCGGATTTTGCTCCTGGGTATACGGGTATTGAGGGCATTAATGCCTATCTCAAAACACAGTCGGAGTCTGGCAAAGGCTCGCACATGATCACCCAGTATTTAAAGGTCCAGAAAGAGCTGGAGAGAGCATCTCAGAGAGGAGCCGAGGGAGGCTCAAGAGAGGAGCCCCGAGTAACCCGGAGCAGAACCAAGCTAGGGCCACAGGAGGGGCCTTCTACCACCAAGGCTCAAGAATTGGTGAGTAAGCGTTGTCGGGGTCCTACCTCAACTGCTGGTCCTGTTTCGAAGAGGGCTCGGAGGGAATTAGCAACAGAAGTCTCTCCCTCGGAAGGCATTTCTGCTGGAGTTGAGGACTGTCCTGAAGACCTCTTTATCATGGTTGAGGAACCGCCAGAGGATAAAACTCTCCCCAGTTTAATCCGTGCTCCTAGGTCGCACCGAGGGACCTGTAAGATTGCGGGAGAGGGGGAATTGGTTGACAAACTCACTATAGCTGACGAGGAAGTACAGCTCGTGGGAGGGAATGTCCAAATTCCAGGGTTCTCAGCTCGGCCTGAGCCTTCTTCTGCTCGTGAAGGGAGAGATAAGGCACAGCGGTCAGGGCCTCCTAGTGTCTTCATCTCCAGCGCTCGGATAATCGACCCTAGTCCTACCACTGGGGTGATTGGTGGCAAGGCTCCGGTCACCGAGGACCTTTGCGTTGAACTGTCGTCTTCCGCGTCTGATACGGAAAGCGACTTTGGAGATAAAGTCGACTACGGCCATGAACCGCCGGCTATAATCCCTGCTGAAGGTATAACTTCTTCGCCTGTCGAGGTGATGGAAACAGAGTTGACCCAGCCCAAGGGGATTGAGGCTTCGGCCGCTGAGATAACCTTGGAGGGGGCAGCTGTTGAAGTTGGGGAGCCTTCCCCTTTGCCAGGAGGGGAAACAACCATTGAGGCTGAGGAGGCTCTCACTCCGCTGGTGAAGAAGGCTACTGCTGAAGCTGGGGAGACTCCCATTCTACAGGACTCGATGCCTCTGGACCTCGATCCTAGTAAGGCAGCTCTGACTGAGGGGGCTCAGGTGGGGAGTCTGACGATCAGCACCCTTCCAGAAGGCCCCACAGCTCAATCCTCGGTGGAAGTTTCTGAAGAGGTTGTGCTTACAGCTCCTTCCTTGGTCGTGGAAGCTCCTGCAGAGGCAGCGCTCCCGGAAGCGCCAATGGGTAGTCTTGTTCTGGCCACATCGACGGCTGGCACGGCTCTTGTGCGAGAAGACCCGCCCTATATCCCTTGTCCCGTGACAGAAAAAGGGTCGGGAAGCTTCTTAGGTGGTGAAGACATGGGGGATCTGGCACGTCAGATGGTGCAACAATTCTTCACCTCGATGGGATCATGTATTGATCTCATCTTCCGTGGACACAGCACCTTCCAGTTCGCCCAGAGGCTTCTTGAAAATATGGCCGTGAGCGTCGAATTGGCGGGAGGCCCTTCACTTGCCAGGGCATGCCTGCGGGTGGTAGAGCAACTTGGAGATAACCTGCGGGAGCTGGAATCTTTGGAAGATGCAGGTTCTTCCGGCGAGGCCCAGGCCATCCTGACTAGGCTCCTAGCTGCTCAGGAACGGGAGCGACAGGAGGCGGAGGCGCAGATCACTGCCGAGATCCGTGACCTTGAATATTCCAAGGCTGAATTTCAAAAATTAGCCGGAGATTCGAGGGAATCTGAGCTCAGTGTGCAGAGCACGGAGCAGGTCATCCTCAGAACTCGGGACATTATTGCCAAGGCGGAAGCTGTTCTTGCACTAAATGAGGAGAAACTTGTCTCCCTCAAAAAGGAGCTTGAGGAGCAACGGGCTGCTACGGCGCGGGCTGAAGAGAGTCTGTCTCTGCAATCTTCCAGGGTGGACTCTCTGCGGATGCAACTGTCTGCCAGAAGTTTCTTATCTGAGGCGGAGCTGCGGGACCGGGCTATCATGGAGGCTGAAAGGACGCGCCAGCATGAGATTCACCGCCTTAGGGAACAAATCCGTTCCTTGGTGAACCAGGACATTTAGCCTTCTTTTCTTCTTTTTTTTTTGAAAAGAAAAGGGACACTCTATTTATTAAGAGTGTTTGTATCCACTTCTATCATTTTTTTTTTGATATAATAGAAGTTTTCTTTGAAGCTTTTGTCCCAATTTCTTTGTCCTGTTGTGGATGAGTCCAACTCTTGATCACTAGTCGTGATTACGGAACTTAGGTAGGACTAAGTTCTTTTAATGGGACGCGGTCTTGGCGAGACGCGGCATTAATCCCACAGGGTGAAACGCGGTCATCAGTCTACCGGAACTTAGATTTTACTAAGTCCTTTTACTGAGACGCAGCGTCAATCATAAAGTGAGACGCGGTCATCATTTCATAAGAACTTAGATTCTACTAAGTCCTTTTGATGAGACGCGGCGTCAATCACAAATCGGAACGCGGTCTTCTTGATGAGACGCAGCATAGAGTGAAAACGCGGCCTCCGAACGCATCGTCAATCACAGGGTGAGACGCGGTTCTTAGTTCATGAGAACTTAGGCAGGACTAAGTCCTTTTGACAAGACGTAGCATCAATCCATAGGGAGACGTGGCCATCATTGTTTCATGAGACGCGGCATTCGTTCAGGGAGACGCGGCTCTGAATAACGCGGATCTGCTTCTGCGAAGAAGGAAGCGGATCAGGCAGACGCGGGAGACGCAGCCTTGTGCCTTTCCCTTAATTCTGAGGGGACGCGACTTTGACTCGCGCAGGCATCTTTCTGGGACGCGGATGGGTGGATAGTTCTTCAATCCGCGTCTGGGTGTAAACTCCCAGGCGTTACATACAGCCTGTCATAGGGATTTGGTGTGATCTTTAAACGTCAGATGCGGATTTTCCGCTTTGTTTCCCGAAGCAGTTGTCCATGCGTCGGCTGCTGATTGGGCTTGAGTATTGATTCTCTTAAATGAGAAACCAGTGCGGGCGGTTGGAGATCAGCGCCAGCGGCGGTTCTCGAAGCAGCGTTACACGCGTCCGGCCTTTATTGGATCTTGGCAGTTGTGCAGTTATTAATGCCGGCGGTTCAGATTACGGGGCCATTAACCGCTGTTATCAGGAGCTGCCTATAAATAGGGCGCCCTTTCTCCCTTCAATCCTGCCTTTGGACTATTTTGTTTTTTGAGAGAGCGCTTTGAGAACTTTCATCTTCCTCAGAGAATTGTCTCCATGGATGAGGATGGCTCTGAAGATGACCCAGGGCTTTTAAGCTCCTGTTTGGTCTCTTTAGGAGAAAACAACTCTTTGCCCGGTGACCGCGTTTGCGTCCTGGTGCAGAGAGTACAACTCTTGACGGAGGTCTCCACGGGTATGCCGTTCGTTTCACCATGACATTTTAGATTCACCATGGCCTGTACCTTGGCTTCATGTCATCTGGACCCCCTCATGAAGTCTGCATTGGTGCATTCCTTCTGGAATTTGTACCATGGACCTGAACTTCTCCGGACGCGCGTGCAGGAATCTTTGGCCCTTGGTGTTGGCGCGTTTTATGGCTTATGCCTTAGCGCGTTTCATGGCCAATGCCTTGGACGAATTCCAAAAAAGGTTTCAGACCCGCACCTTGCAACTCCTGTTCATGGAGATGGCAATTTTCGGCGTCTGTGCCTTTTCGGCGTTTGTGCTCTTTGACCTAGGCACAGAATGGGACCGCGTTTTGATTCGCGTTTGTCTCTGCTGACGCAACAGTTTGGCTTGCTGCGCGTGTCATTCCTGCGTCTTGGTAGACTGCATGGATCATTCCCGCATTTGGCTAACTGCGTGGATCACTCCCGCGTTTGCCTCTGCTGACTTAGTTTTTCTCTGTTTACACTAAGCTGCAGATTGTTCTAATTCTCTCTTTTTGTTCCTTGCAGGCTTGCTGGGCCCTTGGAAGAATACTTCGGTCGGCGAACTCGTTCAACCTTCACCTATGAGAGAATATATTATGGTCCTCGTCACCTATAAGAGAGTATATTACATCTCTGACGAGGACCCAACCCTCGCCAAGGTCTCTTCAGATCTGGTGCAAGAGACGGATAGGCTGAGTACCGGCGAGGGTGGTCCGGCGGTTGCGGCGGCGGATGAGATCCTCTTCCTCTCCCACTCCAGAAGTCACATCAAGGACACTCCGTTGGATGGCCTGCTGGGGAAAGGGATGGTGATGAAACCCCAGAAGTGACATCGAGGACAGTTAAAGTCCGTTGAGTCTTCTGCTGGGGGAAGGATCAATTCTTGAAGGAAGAGTTGCCGGACTTTTTGCTGCCGCCGGACTAAGTGGAGGGTGGCATCCTTTGTGATGACTCCGAAACTTCTGCTCTCACCCCAAGAGTGACTCCATGTTTGTTGGATAGTCTACTAGGGAAAGAGACGCGCCTGAACGAAGGGTTGCAGGACCTTCTGTTGCCACTGGACCTCAAGAACACCATTGCTCTTGGCTTGGTCAGCTAGGGCGCTTTCGAAGTTGGCGTCACGCATCAAAGTGCAACCGGCTCCAATTGTGCACCTGGGATCAGATGCGGTTTCAAGGAGTGAGTACGGCCTCAGAGAGAGAGAGGGACTTCTTTGTACTCCTTAATTGTAACACTCAATCTTATTGTATAAGAGAGCGTTTTGTATCACTTTCATGTGTTTGGATATGAATAAAAGTGACACTTTTCTTTTTGCTTCTTTCTGTTGTCTTGAACGTTTTGTTTTAGAAGCCAAAGAATAATTTTGGTGGACCCGCCACTTTATAAAAGAAAGTGACGAGTGGAGCGCGTACCCCCAGAGAAGGTGAACTTTTATCAAGGATTTGGGATTAACTTGATTTAAGATCAGCTGGGGATTTTGATGGAAGCATTGTTTATTGGTGTAATGTTAACCAACACTGCCTCCAGAATGAATTTGATACTCGGTTGGGGAGAATATCAAATGAAACTAGACTCGTGGGGAATCTAGTAAGATTTTTACCGTTAGAGGTGTGATATTAACTTAACGGTTTAGAAGTAGTCTTGTCAGAAGTGTAATATTAACTTGACAAGGATGTGAGTTAGAGGTGTGATATTAACCTAACTCATCAGCATCTCAGTTTTATTTGGGAAAACTGAGGGTGTCACTGTCATAGGTGTGATGTTTAACTTAACAGTGATAGAAATGCTAGAGGTGTAATGTTGAACTTGGCATTAGTCGTCTCGGCTTAAAGAAGTCGAGGAAAGGTCATAGCCATAGGTGTATTGTTGAACTTAGCAATGACTCGGATGCTGGAAGTGTAGTGTTAACTTGGCATCGTCTATTTCAGCTTCGATATGGAAGTCTGAAGAAAGGTAACTGTCAGAGGTGTGATATTAACTTGACAGGCACTCGATGTACTGCTTAGAGGTGTAATGTTAACTTAAACAGTAGTTTGTCAGAGGTGTGATATTAACTTGACAAGAATTTGCTTGCGATAGGAGCAATTTGAGGACCTGTCATTCTATTGATGAGAATTGACAAGTGGAATTTGAGGTGCCAGAGGTATAGTGTTAACTTGGCAAATTTGAGAGTTTGTTACTCTATGCAGAGTTAACAAGCCAGGTTTATACTCGACAAAGAGTATTCATTACCAGAGGTATAGTGTTAACATGGTAATGATTGCATTTTGTGGTCCTACCATTCTATGGATGAGAATTGGTAAGGGATTTTTGGAGGGAAGAGTGGAATCAAATCCACTTAGGATTTTTAGCAAACCCTCAGCTGTCAACGGATTTGAGGTGCCTTTACCAACTACCGTTTGAGTTGGGCTAGCCATGCTATTCCCCTCAGCATGATGAGTTGTCGAAGACTTATGTTGGGCTTAAAGGCCAACATTTTCCTCTATCCTTAGCCGTCGGAGGCGTCGGATCAAATGGGAACGTGTCCCTTAGGATTTTTAGCAAATCCTCAGCTGTCAACGGGTTTGTCATGCCTTTACCAACTACCGTTTGAGTTGGGCTAGCCATGCTATTCCCCTCAGCATGATGAGTTGTCGAAGACTTATGTTGGACTTAAAAGCCAACATTTTCTTCTATCCTTAGCCGTCAAGGGCGTCGGATGTTTGATCAGAGGTGTATTTTTAACTTGATCGGTGGAAGAATGCCATCTAGGGATAGTATTTCTTCAGGAATTTGCCATTGATTGGCATCATGAGTGTATCGCCATTTGAGGTTATGAGGCGATACGATCCATTTGAGTAGACTGACTCTACTACAAACGGTCCTTCCCATTTGGGTTGGAATTTTCCTTTCGTCTTGTGTGTCATGACCATGGGTCTTCGGACGGCTAAGACGAGGTCGCCTTTCTTGAAAGTTCGGGATTTGACTTTCTTGTTGAAGGCTCTGGTGATACGAGCTTGGTAAAGCTCGATTTGTTGTTGGGCCTGCAGACGCTTGTCGTCCAAGGCTTCCAATTCTTGGAGTCGCTGTCGATGCTTCTCCTCTGTTGTCATTTCCGCTGTCAAGGCGACGCGAAGAGAGGGAATTTGGATTTCCAGTGGAAGGACGGCTTCGCATCCGTACACCAAGGAAAATGGCGTGGCTTTAGTTGGGGTTCGCACAGTCGTGCGATAGGCCCATAAGCATTCGCCCAACTTATCGTCCCAGTCTCGTTGACTTTTCGAGACGAATTTCTTGAGAAGCTTGCCAATAGTCTTATTGAAAGCTTCTGCGAGGCCGTTAGCGGGCGGATAGTATGCCGTTGATGACACACTCTGGATTCTGAACTTGGCGCAGAATCTCTGAAAAGCCTGGCTGATGAACTGGGGTCCATTGTCATGGACAATCCGCCGAGGCACACCGAAGCGGTAAATAACGTGATGTTTCACGAACTTGATCACGTTAGAAGATTTCACCTCTTTCAAAGGGATAGCTTCGGCCCACTTTGAGAAGTAATCGGTTATCGCTAGGATGAACCGATGTCCCTTTGATGATGGTGGGCTGATAGGACCAACCACGTCCATCCCCCACATTTCGAACGGCCAGGTAGAGGTCGTAGAGTGGAGGTATCCTGGTGCTTGATGGATGAAATCGCCATGTATTTGACAGGCGTGACATCTTTTGGCATAGGCAACAGCATCGGCAACCATCTTGGGCCAATAGTAACCCAATCTTTGGAGTCGGTTTGCCAGCTTCGGGCCAGGTTGATGAGCTCCACAAGTACCATCGTGGGCTTCTTTCAATACTCCTTGGGCTTCTTTTGATGAGAGGCATCGGAGCAGGATCCCGTCATGCGATCGACGATACAATGTTCGCGAAATCGCATTGTAGTAGAATTTGGAGGCTTTCCTTCGGATGGCAGCCGCCTCCCTGGTGTCTTCGGGCAAGATGCCGTACAAGACAAAATCAATGTAGGGGAATCGCCAGTCTTTAAGTTCTGGATCGGTTGACACTTCAAGTGTTTCCTTACCGCGACGATCTCCCGTTGACCTCTGGTAGTCTCCGAGGGGACTTTTTGGGCAGTATAGGTCGTGGCTATAGACGAATACCTTCTCCATTGCTCCAGCTGGAAGAGCTAAGGAGGCAGCAAGGGATGCAAGTGCATCTGCATGCGCATTTTGCTTGCGCGGTACATGGTCGATGTAGAAGTTTGAAAACCTCTCGGCCATGTGGATTGTCGCGTTGTAGTAGGGTACTAGATCTTCATGCCTGACCTCATACTCTCCGCGAACTTGGCTGACGATGAGTTTAGAATCACCGTATGCCTCGAGATTTTTAACGCCAATCTCATCGGCGAATTGCATCCCAATCAAAAGAGCGTTGTATTCCGCCACATTGTTGGAACAGGGCTCGGTTAACGAGATAGCTCGGGGAATCACGTAATTTTGTGGGGAGACGAGTACTACTCCTACCCCCGCAACTGTACGTCCCTTAGAGCTTGTTCTCGATGCGCCATCGAAGAAAAGTTGCCATACTTGTCCTTCGAACAATGTCTGGGTCAGGCAGGCTTCGGCGACCTCGTCTGGGAGATCCTCGTAGAGTTTGGCTGCCCTGGGATCTGGGTGTTCAGCTAAGAAGTCCGCCACCGCTTGTCCCTTAATAGCCTTTTGTGGCAGAAAATGCATCTCATATTGTGATAGCAATATGGCCCATTTTGCCAGCCGGCCATTTAGTGAAGAAGGCTTTGTCATAAGTAACCTCAGGGGGTTGACTTTGGATATGACATTTATGGTTTGGCCCACCAGATAGTGTCGCATTTTCTGAATGGCGAACACCAGTGCCAAACATTCCTTCTCGATCGGGTTGTACCGATGTTCGGCTCCGATCATCGTTCTACTTAGGTAGTAGATTGCTTGTTCTCGCCCCTGGTCATCATTCTGAGCTAGTAGAGCTCCCAAAGAATGATCCATTGATCGGACGTACACCAGGAAAGGCTTTCCGGATACCGGAGCTGCCAGGACTGGTGGTTGGGTGAGGTAGTGCTTGATCTCCTCAAATGCTTGCTGGCAAGCGTCGTCCCAAATGAACGAAACGCCCTTCTTCATCAGCTTAGCGAAGGGTTGGCATCTCCCGGAGAGATTTGAAATGAATCTGCGGATATATGCCAATCGTCCTTGTAATCCTCTGAGCTCCTTGAGGCTTCTGGGGGGTTGCATCTCTTGGATAGCGCGGACTTTCTCCGGATCCAAATGGATTCCTGTGGAAGTCACGACAAACCCTAGGAATTTGCCACTGGCTACCCCCAGGAAGGACTTGGTGGGGTTCATCTTCAATTGATGAGCCCGCATGATGTCGAAGACCACCCTCAGGTCTGCTATGTGATCACCTTTAGTGCGGCTTTTCACCGCAATGTCGTCGACATAACATTCCACCGTTTTGCGTATCTGCCGATGGAAAATGGCATTCATGGCCCTTTGGTAGGTTGCCCCCGCATTTTTCAGACCGAAGGGCATGACGGTGTAGCAATATACCCCTAGAGGTGTCCTGAAGGAGGTGTGCTTTTCGTCATCGGGATACATCTTGATTTGATTATATCCTGAGAACCCGTCCATAAAGGACATTCGCTCGAATCCACAAGTATTGTCAATCATGACATCTGTGATTGGCAATGGGAATTCGTCTTTGGGGCAGGCCTCGTTTAGATCACGGAAGTCGATGCAGATCCGGATCTTCCCGTTCTTCTTGGCGACGGGGACGATGTTGGCTACCCAGTCGGGATGCTGTTCCTCCCTGATAAAGCCGGAGTCAATAAGCTTCCTGACTTCTGATTGGATTGCCTCCATTATCTCTGGACGGAACCGTCGCTGCTGTTGTTTAACGGGCTTCATGTCCGGATTGATGTTGAGGCGATGCATAGCCACTTGAGGATCAAGTCCAGGCATGTCCTCATAATTCCAGGCGAAGACATCTATATACTCTTGTACAAGAGATATTAAATCCTTCTTCTCTGGAGGCGACAGGCCGTCACTTATGAAGATGGGTTTAGGATTGTCTTCATCTCCTAGGTTGACTTGAACAACCTTGTCTTCTGTGGGTGGCTCACGCTGTTCAAAGCGGATGTCCCAAAGAGCATTCAAATGTCTGATCCAAGGGTCTGTATCGGATTGGATCATTTCTTCATCTTCATCCTCCAGATGGCTTGTCGAAACCATGTTTACTGAAAGCCCTTTGAAGATGTTGCCGACACTGACATCTGATTCCCATGACGACGTGTCTGATGAGCAGTCATGACTTGACAGTCTCTCCGAATCAGAGGCTGATGGCACTGGAGTTGATATATAGCCCAACCCCCGGCGCGTCCGATGATAGTAATCAGGGGTTTTCCCTTTCGGTACAAAGGATCGAAGCAGTGTTCTTCTTCCTTTTCCGAAGTTCAACCCAGGCCTGTTGGTTAGATCATACCCCATGCGCTTCATCATCTTGAGCGTTCTTGGTTCATAATGATCGAACTGAGGGGATTCATCCTCACCTTCCGATTCTTCGTGGGGCATAGGTTCAGATGCGATTCGCCCAAAAAGTATTGGTCTTTGGCCTTTTCGTCCGGCTGGAACCATGAATACAGACTCTTGCGCGTCACCATTATCTTGGTATGTCCCGAAGGATGATTTCACCGGTACATGCAAAGATGTCAAGGCATCTATTGCCGACCAGAGGTCATCGTCCACGTCGGTAGTGGTATCCGACGGTATTGAATCGGAAACATACACAGGGAAATACGCAAAGTCTAAATCTTCATTAATGTACCAACCACCCGCATCGTCGGTGGTATCAACATCGAGCTTATTAGTGCTCTTTACAATGGGCTCCAACTCCCATAGGCACTCTTCTTTCTCAGGCTCAACGTCAGCTTCATTACCAGAGTCTGGCTCCTCTGGTTGTGGGGTTTCATTAGTCTCCTCCGGATCCTGATATAAGAGGGAGTCCGTGAAATAATTTTCAACCCCTTTAAACGGATGCCTTTCGGCAATCAACGTTCGGACCTGTCCACTCTCATCAATGTATTTCATGACTTGGTGGAGAGTAGAGGGAACGATGGAATTGCGGTGAATCCATGGTCGTCCCAGCAACAGGTTGTAGGAAGTGTCCGCGTCAATGACGTAACACGTCACTTCTGACTTAAGGCTCCCGATCTGGCATTTGAGCTTGATCTTCCCCATTGGGCGGGAGCTGTTGGCATTGAACCCGTAAATAGTCGTCTGGGTAGGGCTCAGACGATGGGTAGGAATGCCTAGAAACTGCATAACCCGGCGAGGTATGATGCTCAGCGCGGACCCTGGGTCTACCTGGATGCGGTTCACCTCGGATGACCCAATATACCCTGTGAAGTATAGGGGTCGGTCATGCTTCCCTTTAACCTGCATGTCATCTGTTGTGAAGGTGATGCAGGGAGCATTTGGGGAGGTGTGGAGGCAATCCTCTTCATCTTCCTCCCTTGGCACGCGGGTCATAAAGACCTCAGCATTTGCCAGAGCTTCTTGTAGAGCCTCTCTGGTTGACTTTGATAGCCTCAGGAGCTCATACAAGGTAATGCGTGCCGGGATGTTGGCTAGTTGAGCCAAGACGTCGAAGCGGTAAGGTGTCGAGGATCCTTCTGTTACACCTTTCGCAAGAACTCGAGAAAACCGAGTTTCTTTCTGCTTCTCCCCAGGCTGTTTAGAGGAGGGCTTGGCTGGTTCCACGGCTGGTTGCGGAGAAGCCGCTGATGTCTCGCCGTACTGCTTCAAGTATGCCTGTCCTGAACGGGTCCCCGCCGTAGGTTGGCTGGGCTCTGCGGCCAGGACTATTGTTTCCTCTTCTGAGTCAGTCAGCGAGGGAACATCAGTGTCCGCTTCTCGAGAAGAGGCGCATATCACATGGCAAGATGAAGCCTTCCCTTTGCCTTTGGACTTCCTGTTGGTCACAGTCGTCCATTGTTGCTCGTCGACGAGGTCAGGGTGGACCCACATGATTTCCCCTCGAGGTGTAGAGACGGGTACCAAGCCTTTCTCCTGTTGCTGATGAGGGTCTGTGTTGACCACCCTCAGTTCTCCTTTCGGGACAGAGATTACCCCCACGGGTGTCGGGGGTCGTGTCCCAAACTGGAGAATCGACGTCATGTTGGCCGTCATCTTCTTCTGCTCCGGTCGGAGTTTTAATACCTCCGCGTCAATCAGAGCTTGAAGGATGTCCTTAAAGACATAGCAGCTTTTGGTAGGATGTCCGAGCATCCTGTGGTATAAGCAGTAGGTGGGATTGTCGGTCTTGCCGACCTCCTCCGGGCGCCTAATTTCAGGGAGCTTCAGTCGATTGCTCTTGTTGAGTAGCTTGAAGAGCGAATCGACGTGTTCCTCCTTGAAGGAATACTGCTTGTTGGGGCGTGGCTGGCTTGAAGAGCCACTTGCCCTGCCTGTTTGAGGTTTGGTGGGAGATTTGGTCTCCGTCGCCAAATTATCCTTCCGCTTGGTTTGGAGGGATGTGTCTGGTGCACGCCTTGTCGACCTCTCTGGCCTGGGCTTGCCTTCTTCCGCTCTGACGCGGGCGACAATCTCCTCAGCCTGTTCACCTTGCTGGACTAATTGTTTCCAGGTGCGGCTTTCAGCAACTCCTATTTGAGCAAGGAGTGAGGTTTGGAGATTATGGCGACATGTTTCCACCAGGGTGGCCTGGGTCATGCCGCTTGGACATCGGAGTGCCATGTTCCGAAATCTTTCTACGAAAGACTTGACGGACTCTCCCTTTCGCTGTTTTGTAGCTAAAAGGGTAGGCATTGTGACCTCCGAATCATCTTCGAAGAAGCGTGTTAGAAACAGCTTCTCCAAGTCACCCCAGTTCTTGATGGAACCTTCGGGGAGCTTCATGAACCATTCAAAGGCCAATCCTTTCAGGGTGCCGATGAACAGTCGCGCCAGGATGGCATCGTTATCTACCACATTCCCGGTCTGGGATTTGAAGTAGTAGATGTGCTGGTTGGGTGACCCCTTCCCGTCGAATGCCTGGAGAGTTGGAGCCTTGAACTTAGGAGGGTACGGGACTAAGTCCCACTCGGCCGGATAGGGCCGGACTACCCCAGCTTCTTGGAGGCCTTTACGGTTGGTAAGGGCCTCGAGGCGCTGCTCCAGTTGACTCATTCTTTTAGCATGAGCCTTTCCCGGGGTCTGGTCGCTTCTTGCCTGCGACGAGGGCTTGGACACATCCGAGGTAGATCGTCGTGTCTCGTCAGAAGATTCGGAGGGTGGGCTTTCTCCTTTTCTCCCTTTCCCCTTCGGTCGTCTAGGAGGAGATCTCGCTCTTTCTTCAAGCAATTTCTCGAGCATATGCTTGAGGGAGTCAATGGATCTCTGTTGAGAGGCGATTATATCCATCTGGTGCTTCTGCGTCTGTTCTAAACGCCTGGTCGTCTCCTCAGGAGTGTCTGCCATGTAGGCGGAAGCCTCCTTCTCGACGGAAGAGTTTGAAGCTTGCGACCCCACTACAGCAGAGTGAGAATCACCCGTTCTAATGCCGCGGGCTAAGGCATTATAGTCAATTGGGGGAATGGCCCCCGTCCGGGTGCGAGTGTGTTGATACACTCCTTCCGGTACAGAGTCAGACTCGGAGTCATCTGGGCTGACTGCAATTTGTTTCCCCTTACTCCTGCTAGTCATGTTTGCAGTAAGCTCCGGGTATTCAACATCTGAGAAGGTTCTCCTCCTGTGGGAGCGTCTTCTCTTGGCTGATGGGGGAATCAGGGTCAGCTGTCTAATTAAAGACGGCTGGTGCACGCCTGACTCGCAATGGCATCCAGAGAGCATCTGGATGAGCTGTTGACAGCAGCATGGAGAAGTGGTCTGATTGGCACTCCTCTTCCTTGTCAAATACTCCCTCAAATCTGTGGGAGGGGGATTAAAGAAACTGGTCTCGCAACGTCGACGACGGGAGACAGTCATGTGCTGTTCAGCCTGGACACAGGTTTCAGAAACGCGGCTGTTGCGTCGCGGCTGCGTCACGCGCGTCTGGCGTCTCTGTTGATATGAGACGCGACTTTCGCGTTGCTGTCTGCTGCGTTGGAGCAGAGAGACTTGAGAGAGAGTGGGCTGCTGGGCCCCACGCCTATGGGCGCGTGCTTCCTGCGTTTGACAAGACGCAGAAGCTTCGCTTCGGCGTTTGGCAAGTTGGTCTTTAGAGGGCTCAACTTGGGGAGTCTCGCGTTTGGGTCGCCAAACACGGACCTCTCGCACTGGACGAGGTGCGGGCAAGGCATCGGATCGTACGCTGCGTTCAACCCCAGTCAGAAAACCAACGGTTCCGACCGAGTGTTGACGCGCGCGTCTTCTCTGTCGACGCTCGGCATTCCGATTGCGTCGTGGAGGAAGAGAGAAGCCAACAACTTCCTGGTTTGTAGAACCAGGGGTGTTTGCCACGCGGGTCTCCTGAGAGACGCTGACGCGGGCGTTCTGTGCGACACGGTCGATCGCACCAGTAGATGTGCCGGGGACCACGCGGGCCTTCAGAGAGGAGTTGGCGCGTGTGTTCTGCGCGGCGCGGTTGATCGTAGCAGAGGAGTCTGAGGTTACGCGGGCCTTCTGGGAGGCGTCGGCGCGTGAACCAAACTTGGCACAGTGGGCAGCAGGAGCGTCCGACAGAGCCTCAGATTGGGCTTCAGGGGGCTGTCCACTTGAGACCCTGCGGCAGACGCGGGTCTTTGGGCTCTTGGAGCCAGAAGAGAGGAACTCTTCATACTTCGCCTGGTCGAACTCGACGACGAGGGATTCGACCATTTTCCCCTTACGGAGAACGTCATCTTGCACCACGGTGCGCTCGTCAGTAACGAAGGTAGTCCCCAGCGGAGTCGCCATCTCTTGTAGGGGCCGGAAAAGTTTGGTGGTCGGAGAAAGTGGTTTTAGCTGTAAAAAGATTTCCTTAATTCAAGCGAAACGATTACAACCAAAAGAACTACTCTTCCCTCTTTTCCAGTTACAAGGGAGGGAGGATGTCTGAATCTTCCCTTTGTTTAAAGCTGGGTTCTTCGTGTGGCGATGGAGAGTGAATCTTGTTCTCCGTTGACCAGATGACCGTCCTGGACCGTCGGGGGTCTTCTCTTCGGTCGGTAGAAAGAGTAACTCAGCTCCGTCTACCAAAACTCTCAAAGAGGAGGTAGGCGAAGAGCGGCTAGTACTCAGTAAGCTCGCTGAAGAGTCGTGCTTCTCTCTTGATGATCCTTCTGCCTGGATTCGATCGATTTTGATGATGCCCTATCTCAAAGCTCTCTCTTCAAAACTCCGATCTTCTGCCAAGCTCGATCCTCTCAAGCCTCTATCCCTGTGTGTCTCTCAAAAACTCCGATCCTCTCTTCATAGCAAACAAGGCTATTTATAGGGATCTCAGGGGGTGAAGGTGCCTCCTGAAAACGCTCCCGAATGAGGGGCCACTACCCGCTACATGCGCGGTGACTGGCCCCGCAATCAGGGCAGTTGCAACTGAGACGCGGGCGTTGGGCCGAACGCGCCTTGAAGTTTGAGACGCGGGCGTCGAGCCAAACGCGCCTTGAAGTTTGAGACGCGGGCTTCGGGCCTTCACGTCTGGATGCTGAGGCGCGGGCTTCGGGCCGACGCGTCTTGATGCTGAGACGCGGGCTTCGGGCCGACGCGTCTGAACGTTGTGACGCGGGTGTAGAGCCAACGCGTCTTAATGCTGAGACGCGAGCGTTGATTTCTCGCGTCCAGAGCTTGAGACTCTGCTTCCTTAATGGCTGGTCTGTTAGTCATTTTTAGACAGCCTACACTCGTCAGCGGCGAAAAGATGAAAATGTCCCTAAAAAATTGCTTCAAGAAAGAAGACTGCTTTTGAAATGCCTTATTTATGAGTATTGCAACTATGATCATAATCTCAAAAAAATGCCTTATTTCTGAGGACTATGACTATAATCGTAGTTCTCACAATGATCGTAGCCCTATTTCTAGGACTGCAATCATGATCACAGTTCTCACAAAATTCACTATTTATGATGACTGCGATCAAGATCACAGTTCTCACAAAAAAAGTCATGTTTCTGAGTCTTTTTAAGATTGCGATCATGATGACAATTCTCTTTATTAGGACTGCGACTATTGCAGTCTTCACAAAAATGTCTTATATTTGAGTCTTTGTGAGGACTGCGATCATGATTACAATCCTCTTTATTAATACTGTGATCATAATCACAATCCTCACAAAATACCCTATTTCTAAGTCAATCCTTACAGAGAACTGTGATCATGAGTCGCAATACTCATATCAGCATCACCATCATCAGCAGACCCCTGTCCACTGGCATCGAATGATCCCTAATATTTTTCAGATCTAAACACAAAAAAGGCTCATCGCGAGCATGATGAACGACCCCGGGAGGGGGCTCCCCGCCTATTTAAACCGCCATAGCGACCTGACAGCGCATGCTGTCCATTTTACGCCTACTCAATAGATGAGCAAAAAGTATTCAAAATACATGATTTTTGATTTTTAGTTACTTGAAATAATGTAGATCAATTTTAACATAGTGGATCTTACATTCGGATATCGTAAGGTTGTATTTGAGTGGGAAAGATTCGACCTCGAATCCTTTCGGAATGACACAAGTCTGTCCATATATGTAACACCCTGTTCTCAGAATACGTACTTAGTTATGTACTCAGATTCTAGATCGTATTTCTATTTTCTTCCCATATTTATTTTTATTATATGAATATTTATGCGATTGTTTTTCATTGGATCTAGATTCGTAAACTTGGAGTCAGCCCTAATCTGAACCAGGGACCCGATACTAGTGTATTACTTGATTTGATCTTTTTGATAGTCAGATTTGATTAATTTCAGTTTTAAACATTATTTTTTAATGTTTTAGATTTTTCATGATTTTCTGAAATTTTTCTGAATTATTCTGCAAAATCTTCAGAATTGATATCGACCGTGTCACTGGTCGATTCCGCGATTTTAATTTACAATCGGAGTTAAATTTTTAGATTTTGCTTTCATATTACTTCTTAGAATCTCATTTTCTACTTTAATACATTTTTTGAGATTTTTCTAAATTTATCAAAGTTCGACCGGTTTTGATGTCCACTAGCATCGCTGGCCGATTCCAAAAATTTTAATTTATAAACGGAGTCAAATTTCTAAAATTTACTTTCACATTATTTCTTAGAATTATTTTTTCTACCTTAATATATTTTTGAAGAACTTTCTGATTTATCAAAACTCGGCCGGATTAGGTGTCGACCAGTATCGCTGGTAGATTTCATGATTTTATTTTTGAAAATGAGATTTTATTTTTGAAAACCGATTTCATATTATTTCTCAGGATGATATTTTCTACCTCTGGGTATTTTTGAGAATTTTTCCAGAACAGTCGATATTTTCTGACATTATTATGTTATTATTATTTTTGAAATCTTCTCATTTCTTTCTTTCTTTTTCTTTTCCTTTTCCCCCACTCTACCAACCGACCCACACCCTTTCATTTAATACCCCTCCCATCCATCACACCTTTCAATCTCCCTCTTTCTTTTTTCCTTTCCTTTCTTCTTTTTCTTCCCTGGCCAATGACAATGCCGAGCTCCCCTTCTCTTCAATCCCTCAAAATTCTTCCTCCCCCTCAAATTCATTCTCTGTCTCCTCACTTTCTCTGTCCCTACTCTATAATCTCTTTCCCCCTCACTCTAATCTCTCTCTCTCTCACCAAGACCCGCGCCACCTCCACCTGACTGCGCCCTCGTGCCACCGCCGCCCACCCACCCACATCTGACAAGCCATCCTAGGCCGGCGGCCATCTCCTCTCTCCCTTTCTAAACTACAATTTCTCCATCACCACCAATACCGTCATCCACCTCCTTCTCTTCTCATTTCCAACTCCAACAAAACCCCCTCCAAGAGTTCCTCCCTGGGTTGGGCGCCACTGGCACACCGGCAGCAGCCGACGATCGTGCGCGACCAGGGGTCCTCCTGGCCCCTGTGCGTGATCGGAGGAATGGACAGCAGCCCCCTCTACCTTCTGTCTCTCTCTCACCCCTCATTCCTCTCTTTCTTTTTCATCTCTCTCTCTCTTTCCCCGTCTCTTTCTTCTCTCTCTCTCTCTCATTCTCGCTCTCTCTCTAATTCTCTCTCTGGCTCTCCCTCTTTCTCTCACTAGATCCAATTCTCTCTCTAATTTTTCTCTCTCGTAAAATATTAATGTATATAATTATATATTTATTGGTGCACGTGCTCGAGTTTCTAGGATTCTGGATTTACGGCGATTTTTAGAAGACTTTTAGGCGAGTGTTCTCGCCTTTCCGGGTTTCCCGCTTGACGAGTGAATTATAATTTTGGAAATTTATGTAAATTATTGTGTTGAGCTTGTATTTGTACCAATGACGCATTTGTATCGTAATTTTGTGGGTTATATTTGTATCTGTGGATATATGTTATATCAGTGTGGATGTGTATATTTTGTGGACATGTATCTGTACCTGTGATAAATGCTTGCATTAGTGTGGTGTACTTCCTGTACATATATAATGCATGCGATGTGTTTTTTTTACTATTTTGATATCATGCGTGGTTGACCGTTCGTGGTCGTTTAGCGTCCATGCTCTCTACTCAGCCTCCGGGCTTCACTTCTCCACGGTAGTTAGTCTTTATCATGCTTATATGTGTGCTTGCATGGTACTCACATCTCCTGCAGGTACTATACCCAGCCTCCTGGCTGCGTTCAGCCTCTGGGCTTTCTATCCCCAACCTTCGGGTTGCATTTAGCCTCTGAGCTCTCATGCTCCGCCTGGTAGGTGAGTTTAGCACACAACACTTTCCTGCTAACTCCGCTTGAGTGTAGTTACGCCGTGAGCGATAGCTGTACGTTATCGTGGCATCATCACGAACGGTAACTACGCCGTGTGTGATGGTTTTAGCGCTGTACGCTAGTCTACTCCAGCTTGTCTAGCTCCGTTTGATTGTTCGCATATATGCTCATTGACTTTATTTCAGTCTTACTCAGCCTTCAGTTTCACCACCTTACTGATAGATTAGTTATTACCTATTTTATGCGTGTATTTGGTACTAAAACCTTTGCATGTACCTCCTCTGTCTTTGGCTTTCACCCACTTTCTCGAAAGAGAAGTGCGTTCAGACCGTCAGGACTTTTAGCTATGCCTGGTAGGCAGAGCTAGCGCTCAGCGCTTCCCGGCTAACTCCGTTCGAGTGTAGTTATGCCATGAGCGCGACTTCGCCATACGCAGTAGGATAACGTTCATACGCTCGCTCCGTCGTATGCGTTTAGTCATGCCGCGAGCAGTAATCACGCCAAATGTGATGGCGTCTAGCGTTGTATGTTAGATTTGCTCCAGCTTGTTTAGCTTCGCTTGAATGTATGCTTGCTTGCATGCCCGCTTATCTACTTGATAATCCTACTATTATCCTTTCCTTGATGGTTGTGAAGAGTTTGAAGCCTGTATTTATAATGTTTTCAAAATCGTATAGTTTCTTGTATTTGTACCGATCTCATGTTCAGTATCGTTTATGAAATCACCTAGAGGGGGGGTGAATAGGTGATAATGCTAATCTAATGAACTAAATGCGGAATTAATTGCAATTTCACACAAGCAAGTATATGATATGGTAATATTATCAATGCACAAAGTAAAAAGAGAGAGAGAGTCAATGGATCAAGCGCACACAACAAGATTTGTTTTGAGGTTCGAGCACCCAGCTCTACATCCCCGCCTTCACCCAGAAGGATTTCGAATCCACTAGCTTATCCACAAAGGACTCCCACACAGGGAACCTCCACCGAGGATTTGGGGCAATACAATAACTAGGAGTACCCAACTCCTCTCTTTACAACCACAACCTCTCACAAGAGGCAAAGCACCAAGCCAACCAAAACAATCACCTCACAACTTGAGGGATAAGCATAAAGCTATACAAGGATCACCTCACAACTTGAGGGATACAACCCAATTGCACAACCTCCTCAACACAATGAGGGAAGGCACAAAGCCAAGCAAAATAGGGTTTACAACTTGGTGATCAAAAGACCACAAACAATCTCTTTTTCCCACAAACACAAAGACCCATAGATAGGATAGAATGAAGCTCAAGTGTGGAAAACAAAGTGTTTAAAACAAAGAAAAATCACTTGGAAATCTCCACAAAGATATAGAATGAATAGACCAAAACAATTCCAAAAGACTATTTTTCTTGAAATATTAAAACACTTTTAAAACAATAAGATTGATCTTTTTAGCACAAAGAACTCTTTTTAAAACTTGTATAAACACTAGAGAAAGCTCAGAAATTTCGTCCAATAATTCTTAGAGAAAACAGGCCATTAATGGGGTATTTATAGCCCCTAGAAAAATATAGCCGTTGGCAGCAAATTCTGCCAAAAATGAACTACCGGTCGACTGGACGGTTGACCGTCCAACGGTCGATTTTTGACCGTTGGCAGCTACCGTCGACCGCCCGGTCGACCGGCCCTAGAAACGATAGCAACACTCTCTGTCCGGTCGACCGCTCGGTCGACCGGGAGCAACCCGAGAGTAGGTTGCTCACAGTCGGTCGACCGTGCGGTCGACCGCTAAATGGGCTGCCAGCGTGCACGTTCTCGTGCACGTCGGTCGACCGCTACGGTCGACCGACAAAGCCTGGCAGAGGCAAAATCTGGGACTGAAAGCTAAGGTTTTTAATCTCTTAAAAATTCCCATAAAATCTCTAAAATTTCACAAAAATAGTTTTTCTCATTTTACATTGATATAAAAACTTGTGTTAAAAAATTCAACACAAATTTCAAACATTTTGAACCATTTTTTTGTTATAGAAATTTTGTCAAAAACCAAAAACCGTATTTTCTAAAACTTGGAATTTTCAATAGGAAATCTGATTTTTCTTAAAACTCATTGAAATACAAAAACATGATACTTAAACACTTTTAGGCATGTTTGCATATGAACTTAAGTCTAATATACATGAAACATATATGTATCATAGTTTTTGACTTTATTTCCAAAAATATGTTTTGTTAAAACACAAAACCTAAAACACATGAATAGGTATATCAAATTAAGTTTGTCTAGGATATGAAGCATACATGTATATAGAACATATCTAATATACATAAACACACGTAAACTTGTTTTGATATAATATCTATTCATAAAACCAAGATCGGTTAAACCAAAACAGAAAAACTGAAAACCAATATCCAAAATATGAAACGTGTGTGTTGTGAACTTGAGCATATCATACTATTCTAATCTTTACAAATGGATCTAAAACTCAAACTAAACTAGGTACCGAAGTCTTCTTGTAGACCGCCGTCTCCAAGCCGACTCGATCCAAACTCCAAAACTCCGAGCTTGACTCCAACGAGTGCTATATATGATCTTGATGCTCGGGCTCTGGAAACATCATGTGAAAGCTTCCGGATCATGGAGTTGAAGCAATCACCAACTAATATCTTGATTAACGATCTGAAACTAAACATCACAAGATAATTAGTAATCATAACTACATGAGTTAATCATCATCAAAACTAGAGTGGAAGGCCTCTGGGCCAATATTTTATTGTATTCATACCGATCTCCCGTATCGGTACTACTTTCCTGTATTGAAATATATGATAGTGATATCTACTATGCTATTACTTGACATCTGATTCTTGCATATTATCACCTGACACCTATTTGATATTACTTATCGCCTGCCATGCCTGATATTTGACCTATAGTTATCACAATACGGTAATGATGACCTGACATCTTGACATATCCTGAATATTTATACAGTACAGACTGTACTCCTGATACACATGTACTCCTGACATTCCTGACATGCTCCTGCTCATTTTCGCACACTGATAATTATCTAATAAAGTATAAAAGGATAACTTATATCGATAAGGGAAAACTGATGGACTTCGAGTAGTGAGTATGTTTACGGTGCTATTAGGTATGTTATGCAACTCAAATTTCCGGTTCTACCTGAGGGTCTCCAGGTGTTTCGAGGGGAGCGGTGGCTCCCTACTCCTGTTACATTCCTGAATGGGCATAATATAAGATCATCTTCCTGTTTGCCTAGCGGCAGGTTCTGGGTCAGCACCGGAACATCCTTACCATGGTCCCGGGTATGTACGGGACCCACTATAATATAACCCATTGTTTCATTATCAGCTTCCAATAACAACCTTGTTTACTCATATATGGATGTATGTGTGTTGGGACGCTAAGGCACACACCTAGATATATGGGTAGAACGAGTAATAATAATAGTAAAAGAATGCCAACTAATAGTTCGTTGTATGTTTTGCATTTTGGGTTGTATACACTCGGATTACGGTAACATGGGGCCTAAGGTATATAGATAAGGGTTTCCTTATTTGGATTATTCCTTTGACGTACTTGTCTTATGAAGCCATAAAATGAGCTTGTACAGGTGATTTTGCTTGCATTCGATGTTATCGATTTTATCGGTTTTATCAGCTTTTATATTGTTTCTTAGTTTAGGAGATAACTCAGACTAATGAACTCAGAATACAGTGACGTGAGGTATATATGAGGGTTTTCTTATGTGGATTATTCCTTCGGCGCACTAACCTCACGGATCGAAAATTTAGGCTTATATAACTAGTTTTACCATACTTGCTTTACTTGCTACCTTCTACCTGCTCTTGTATGCCTATACTCATGACACGATTTTCAATACATGCTCTTTGACTTGAATTTATCAATACACGTATGCTTATCTATGCACGCCATTTGGCATTCACCACACCACTCACTGGGGAGTTCTGACTCTCCTGGATCCTCATGTTCAAATTTCAGAGCTTGGAGCTTTTGGATTCTCTCGGTTGCTGATCAGAGAAGTGCAGCAGAAACGTGGAATATTGGCAGACCGTTCAGAGCCCTATCTTTCCAAGCCCTCTTGCTCGTCTCTCGAGTTTTTCTTTTGTAACTTGTGAGTATTGACACTTAAAAAAGACAAGATTCTTATTGGTCCGAACAATGTCTAAACTTGTTGACATTTACAAAAGACAAGTGACAGACGAGCTGAAGACCAGTTTTCACCCATCTCCGAGGGACAAGGAAGCAACTTGGACTCCACTGATCCAGCAAGCAGACAGTGAACCCGATTGTTTCTAAACAGACCTCAGCAGGTCTAAGATGCTAGCACTTAGCATCACACGAGCCCAAAGAGATAGCCTCGCTTGAGAGGCTAGTATCACCCGATTTCGCCTCGAAGCCATCCAAAGCCTCGCCAAGAAGCTGACTCGCAAACTTCGCCACAGGGGACTTCCAGCTCCGCCAAAGGGTTTCTTTCGGACTTCGCCAAAAGCTGCTTCAAGCTCCGCTACGAGCTCAATGCGGGCAGCTCCGCTATTGTCTGCTATGGTCGACCTTTGACCAATCAAATCTCCGGATGAGATCGGATCCAATCAGATCAAATCCATTAAGATCAAATCAGAGATCAAATTTGGCAGTTGATTGCCACAATCTCTTGACTTTTCTAAAACGAGTAAGAAGATCAGGGGAAATCCTCCAACGATATGGAAAGGATCAAAACAGATCAAAAAGATCAACCGACCTGCCAATTCTAGCTTCGCAGAAGCTGATCCTAGCCTCGCAGCAAGGCTACTTTCCAGATTCAAACAGATTCGATTCAATCTGTTTCCATATCTTCAAGGGACGATTATACCCTTGTTATCCTATAAATAGCCCCCAGGGGTACAAAGAGAGGAGATCGATCGATCGATCGGAGAGAGAGGACTCCACAAGCAGAGGCTTCTTCACGACGCACCGTGCGCTCTCGAATTCAGAGACCTTTTAGAGAATTGCTTTCTCTATTCAGGGTGTTGATAGCCTAACATCGTCCTTCTTCTCAAGGAATCTCCGGAACCAGGCGAGAAGGAATTCCTTATTGAAGGCGATTTTGAGAAGCAGCAAGAGGGTTCTACCAACCTTCTATTCTCTGATTCCCGGAACCAGGCGAGAAGGGAATCTCATCGCTCGCATCGTCAAAGGGACAAAGTGGTCGCGCGCTGACCAGACTCCTATCGCACACTTCTCCAGAATCTTTGAGGAGATCTACTTTGTAATCTTTTTAAGAATACTTGTTAATTTAGCTCCTCAAACTCTTTTTTGTAAGTTTCCCCCTTTGCGAACATAATGGAAAACAAGATGGCGACTCCGCTGGGGACGAAATTCTCCACTGCCGAGAATCAGTGTCGCAATGCACGAACAGACCTTCGGGTCTAACTCTGAATTCAGAAAAGCCGGTGCAGCCAGAGCTTCTCTGGCTAAATCTTCAAGGAAGTCTCTGCGGAGACTGAAAAAGGTTCTCTACGAACCTACTGCGGTTATTTGGCGCAACAAGGAAGCACGTCTGCAGGTTGATTCCTTTACTTGTGAGAACTTGGTGGTTCAGTTTCAATCAAGGAAGATTTGAAGAAATCCTCTCTGGGGTGGGCCAATGCTTCGAGCACGGGAAGCATAGGAAGGTTTCCACGACCAAGGTTTCGAATTAGAAACCGGAAGCAGAATTCTGCCAACACCCCTCAGCCTCGTATGTGCTAATCAGGTTCCTTGCGAACCTAAGTCTCCTCTGCCAAGGCGGATATGGAAAGCCCTAAAACATAAGTCTCCGACCGAGAGCTTCAGGCGTAGCTACACCTAAACCGCGCCTCTCTCGCGAAGAAAAAAAGGCAAGATGCCTGTCTGCTCCAATCATAAAATCAAGACGGCAATCATACTCTCACCCAATTCAAGACAGCAGCAATGCCTCGCGCCAGCCTCGTTCTCATGGGCGAAGCTACTGTACCACAGCGTACGCGCAGGGTTCGTGACGCGAAGCTAAAGCCAAAGTACATCTATGGCCATTGCCTTCGCAGCAGCATAGCGGGTAAAGCACGCAGCGTGCTCCGCTCTCCAGTTCGTCAAGCGCTAAGCCCGCGCTTTGTGGCGAAGCTGGAACAAAGCACTATTCAGTGTAATCCCTTCTGCAGGGATAAAAGAAACAGGACATCGTCCTATGTGCGACCCAAAAGAGCCTTTGCGCTCGATTGCAGAGAGACCAAACCGGGTCCGATCTAGGAATTGTTGACGGATAGACAAACCTCTTCCCCCTGTTGTCGACAAGTGGATTGTCAGCTGGTGACACTTCACTCGGTCCATTGCCGGCTGGGACCAATCCCCGCCACGCCTCAAGACGACGGTCAGTTTTTGATCGACTATCGGTACAAGCCCCGATGAAGCATCGCAGAAGGAGTATCTTGCGAGATCTCCCCTCCGCATCCGTCAACATGACTGGGAGAGGGCGAGAGCTGCGCAGGGAAGACAAACATCTGACGACACCCCCTACAGCTCCCCAGATCCAGATTATAGCCCAGGCTTAGGCGAAGTCTTGGTGCATGAAGAAGGTGTTTTCCGAACACCGATCCAGGGTGGCGATACCCTAACTTATGAACAGCCTTCTTCCTCGACGGCCCTAGCCTCGCCAGAACCAGAAGATTACTCCAGTCATCAGACGAAGAAGATGAAGATAGTGGGTACGACTCTTCGGCGACAGTTAGCTCGTTGCGAACAGACAAAGGCTCAGTCAATATGGCTGATAATGCTAACGACGACCTTCGTCGACGTTTGGAAGCTCAGGAGCAACTTTCAAGAACCCAGAAGAGGCTCTCTGGACAATATTCAACAGATGCTCGCTCACTCCTCAATACCGGAATAACAATGATGCCGGGAGCAATCACGATGAGGAGGAACATTTCAGCAATGAGCAGCCAAAGACGGAGAAATCAAAGAGGGTTCTTCCTTAGACGCCGAAGTCCTTAAGGGCCTCCAGGCTCAAATCGCATCCCTAGCTCAGAGGGATGGAATTAAAGAAGGTAGGGGCAGTCCGTCCTTATCCGGTTGAGTGGGATTCGATGCCATATCCACCGAAGTTCAAACCGCCAACGCTGCATACCTATGATGGAAAGAGCTCGCCAAATCAGCACATTTACTATTTCCCGGTCTCAGACTGGTAATGTTATAAAGCAATGACGCCATCATGGCTAGGCTTTTCATTGGCACCTTAAAGGGGGTGGCATTTGACTGGTTTCGCAGTCTTCCCCGGGCTCTATCAACTCCTGGATCGACCTGGAAACTCGGTTCCTCTCTCGTTTCTATGAGGATGATACCGAAGTGACCATGGACAAACTCCTCTCCACTGTGCAAAGGAAGGGCGAATCTGTCCGTGACTATATTGAACGGTTCAGAAACTTATCCTTGATGTGCCCAGCAGGGATGCCATTACCCATGCTCTTACAGACATGCAGACACAACTTCCTAGACCAAATGGA